>JANHFT010002144.1:202154-214139 GCA_032467955.1 Pseudoxenodon macrops
AATAGAATAGAATAGAATTCTTTATTGGCCAAGCGTGATTGGACACACAAGGAATTTGTCTTTGGTGCATGTGCTCTTAGTGTACATTAAAAAAACAAGATACACTTGTCAAGAATCATAAAGTACAACACATAATGATGTTGAAGTGCTCATTAATCTAGAGCTCCTCTTAAAATCAAGACAAGAATTCCCATACCATAGTTGAGTATCCTTATCCTGTTCTTTACAGAATATTTGATTGCTTTGAATGTAACCTTATTTGTCAATATAATGCACCACAAAATTCCTGTAGACACACTGAATATTTTATTTTATATTTTATTTCCCACTTTTATTATTTTTATAACTAATTCAAGGCACTGAACACACACAATACTCCTTCCTCCTATTTTGAGTTGGAGAGAGAGAGAGAGACAGAAAGACAGAGACAGAGAGATGATAAAGTCACCCAGTCAGATTTTATGCCAAGGTGGAATTAGAACTCACAAGTCTACAAGATTTCAAGATCAGGGCTGGTCTTCAGCAGATACACTGAGTAATTTTGCCAGTAAAAGAAAAAAGAGGGAAGAAAAACACCCCAACAAATATCTTTTTACCTCCATAGCAAAAAAGAAAAAGTATAATATAATAACAACAACAACAATAATAGAAGAACCAATACTTTGCGCTCCTTTCATGAGAAGTGAAAATCTGCAAGCCTAAGAAGAGTGCCTCACACTGCCTAATACTAATTCTGGCTGATTGGAACCTTACATTTTCTAAGGCCTGGTTATCTGAAGTCAAAGCCAGAACAGTTGTTCCATGCAGCTAACTTGGTTGATCCCAGGTGAGCTGAGAGTAGAATGTGAGTCTTTGTAAAGGGGTTTTGTTTCCAGGTCTTGTCCATTCATCAATTCTTATCCGTCCTTCTGCTCCCTTCTTGAAGTTGCAGCATGTCCTCCCTACCCAGCTGGCACCAGATGTGTTGTCAACCCACCACTGTATGTCCCAAAGCCTCCGAGTGGCAGTATGCAAAATCTCAGGTGACATTCACCTGGAAGTGCTTGGCCCTCAACAGCTGTAACCCCTTGATTATCTTCCCCGCTTTGTGCCCTCACCATTTCGATGGCTTGTCAATTCTGTTTAGCTATCACTTTGACTGACTGGAATGAGGGAAGTGGGAGTGTGGGGTGTAGGCGAATGGTTAAAATTAATTGCTACATAAGAAAAAAATGAAAGATAATTATTCCTGCTTTCCTGTCAGTGCTTGAGGGTAGATGACCTCATTAACTTGCAGCTTGTACACAATTCAATTACTAGGAGATGGAAAATACATTTTAATTACCTCAGTGGCTTATGCTCCATTCATCTCCATTTGCATGGCTTTTATGCTGTTGTGTTTTGAAAAAGTAGCACCCTCAGACTACAGCAACCATAAGAGCTTGATTTTTACCACAATTATACCTGTATGAGGTAAGATTAAATATGTGCAGTTAACCCTTTGCTGACTATTTGGATTAGAAGTTCCTATTACAATGCTAATGTATTTTCTTACAATAACTCATTTCATCTTCTTACCCTTTATGGAAAACTCATTCAGTGTAAATCTGACATTCAACATATATCATCTCACTATTGCCTTTCTTTTAATCCACAAGTAAAATGAGTTGCTGGTCTATGATATAATATATTCAAAACCAAACAAATCCTTTAAAAAAAAATCAAAGGAAACCACAACTGCTTCTCAAGGTCTTTTAACCATGGTTATGAAGAAAACATTCTAAGTAAATGATCCTCAGAACTGTCTAACAATCCTAGATTGTTAGCCTCCCATGTTTTTAACCTGAACAAGATACTTTGCTGCTTGAAGCAAAGGACAAAATGGGACTCCTTCAGAAGACAACCTGGATTGTAATTTAATAATAGTCCAACCTTGTCCTCCCATGCTACAAAGAACCAATGTGAGGTACAGTGCAAGGCAGCTCTCTCATTCTGCTGAATAGTACAGTACATAGAATATAGTTGTTGACAGAAAACAGGAGAGTCATTTAATTGATCTTTGGATTTCTGTAATGTAATGGATAAGATAGTTAAATAGAAAAATAAAAAACTACTTGGATGGTCATCTTTTGAGGCCTGCCAGTGATGTATTCACAGGTGAGGAATGCCTTAGAGGACAGACTATTTGTTCAACATTGTTACTTTGATTAAAATTATAGCTCTGGTGATTACAGTTGCTCCTTTTAAAAATCCATTATAAATCCCTGGCCTGTGGAGCTTGGCATGGAAGTTCTCTTAAGGAGGAGTTTTTTTCCATTTATGCAGCATGTGCCAAAATCCTATCAGCTCTGCCTATCTTTGTGTATCCCAGATTCCCCAGGCAAGAACCCATTTATCTTGACTTTTTGCGCTCCTATGACTTTGAGTGTGGCATAAATCATACCCATGGTACACTGAGCATAGGTGTAAGAAAAGAAAAGTGCTTTGGCATAAAAAGTGCCTTTCCACTGAAGGACCTATGGTAATAATACTTCAAGATTTAAGAAATGTGTCCAGCACCAAAGCAAGTATCATCTGAAGGTTAGCACGTGGGGAAAATTGACTTCTACTCATTTGGTCTTCAAAGAGAATGTAAAACACATGTCAATGGGACTGTGCCACTGAAATTGTAAGACTTTACAATGCTAACATTTCTTCATGTTATGCCCACACATTCTTTAGAAACATAAAAAGCAAGTACACCAGAATCACAACAGTTTTTGGAATCCAATTAAAATTAAATAAACTATTTTTTGTTCCATGTAGTTTGGAGACCATTTGTGCTTTCCAATTTCTTTTCTACAAATGAAGACATGCTCTTGCTAGATATATCTGATTATGTTCATAAAATAATTAAAAGCCCTGCGACATTACAACAATATACCTCAGCGGTGGGAGGTTTGATGCCCATAACCATAAATGTTTCTGCAACATGTCCCTTGATATCTGTCAGGCCTCATCTCCACTTGTTTTCCTTTTTTGTGAGAGAGCCCATAACATTGATTCAGAATTCTAGTTGCATAGTTTATGTCTATTTTGTACAGCATTCTGTTTTCCACCATGGAAACCCATAGATTGTATTGACTGGCCGATTCATTGATTATATGCCACCACGGTATAAATTCTTAGTGATGTTAGTGATAGGATTTCTCCAGGATGATCTGCTCCAGCCTGGTTCTTCAGGTTATTATCACCCATTGCCACTATAATAAAACCAAAATATCCAAAATACGATAACTTGAGCCCTGATCATTTGTGCCTTGAATGACAATTCTGAATTGATTAGTCTGATGATCCATTTGCTTGTTTCTTGGCTATACATGATATTAGGAATCCTTTTCAACAGAAAACTTTAAAAAATGTAAAAATGTAAGGATAGGTCTTCTTATCCTATTTATTCAAAGTCTAATTTTTTACTTTCATACTATGTCACAGGCAAAGCCATTGCCTGCACAATTCTTTTCTCTGTAAGTGTGGATATAATTGTCATGGCATCTGAGTATCTTTAATTAAACTTTCATTGCTACCCTAACAAATGCTAGTCTGCAGCATATATTTTGGCTGTTGGCTTTTAACTGTTAATAATTGATCGTAAAAGGCAGAAGCTATATCACTTCAATATGTTCTTGGTAAGTTTTAAGGCTTTCCTGTTCCTATTAATTTGGTCTTCTTTATGTCTAATCTTAGTCCCTATTTTTGCAGTGCTCTTTGACTTTCATTACTAGCGATTCCGGATCATTTGAATTTTCACCTATCAGAATAGTGTCATCAGCATTGCACATGCTGTTAGTATTTTGCTTCTAGTTTTAAAACCATGCTCATTTTCTTCCAGTCCTGCCTCCCTTAATATATATTCGACACACCTAGCATGAACTGAAGGTAATAACTCTAGGTAATAAGACAGAACTAGAAATAAACATATTTCTAATTCTGTCCATGCAAACTCATACTTATATCAATAAATCATTTAAAAATCCATTTGAATATGAACTAATAAGGCTATGTGCCAAGTTCTAGCCTTGGGTTTTTGCATTCTCTAGGCTATCAGGCTAAGAAGAAATAATCTCCCCAGAATGTACCATAAATGACATTTTCATTTTTCTTAAATGATGTCATTTTTCATAATTGGTTGATGTCTTAATAGTTAAAGAGATATACAAAAAATAAACCAAGAGAGTGACCTGGATAATTTTTCCTATGTTGCATTTACCAAAGAGCATGGTTAAAACTTTGAATAATTTTATAAGAAGGGACTAATAAAAAATAAAAGGAAATAAAATTCTAAGACATTATTTGAAGGGACTAAAGATCAAGATAGTTAGAAATAAAAGAAATGAATATAAAATTGGTTTATATGATCAAGATTAAAATAGATATGTTGTTGTCTCTGGTAATTCTTAACAGACTTTTGCTGACACCAGTACTGAAATGTGATTTGGGAAGAAGAAATCATTTGTATTTTAAGAAAAGATGATAATTTATTAAAATTGTTTAAACTTGTTTTAAACAAGGGGAAGTCATTTCTTTATATGTTTCTTTTCCTTTGTTATATGCTTGTTTTTTTCCTTTTCCTTTCAAATCTTCAATTTTTTATTCTTTTATTTTTTTATTTTGTATTATTTTAACAGCGTTCCGTGCGCCTTTGGCATTTAGTCATGCCGGCCACATGACCACAGAGATGTCACAGAGACAGCGCTGGCTCTTCGGCTTTGAAACGGAGATGAGCACTGCCCACTAAAGTCAGGAACAACTAGCACATATGTGTGAGGGGAACTTTTACCTTATTATTGTTGTAACTGTAGTTTTTAATAAAATTACTATTAAAAATGAAATGCAGAACAATGTAGTTTCAATCAGATAGAAAAGTTATAAAGAAATGATATTATAGCTCTTTTACAACATCTATTACTTAACCAGCAAAAGTTCCCTCAGAATTCCTGAAACCTTTCAGATGGTTTTGAGTACACTGTAAATGTAGGAATTGAATGTGGAAATTCTCAATCCACTAAGTCATGGTTGATCCAAAGATGCTTTTTTCCAAAAGGGAACCGGACTTGGTGTATTTTTTCCCCTTTAAAATTGTTTCGCTTCTCATCCAAGAAGCTTCTTCAGTTCTGAACTGGAACTTCCATCTTCTTTTTTCTTCCAACCTTTCCATATTCCCAGTACTTCATTTCTTTTTCAATGCCAATTCTATTTTGCCAGAGGACTTTGGAAATCTTAAACATTCCAGCTTTTCCAATCTATCCAAAAGGTGAGTAGAAATTGCTCTACCTTTTTGAATGTAGGTTCTGTGGTACTACTGGAATTTATAAGCTATTCTCAAAAAATATTTCTTACAGGAGTACTGTATCTAATTTTCTTCCTTTATATAAAACATTAGACAATGGTCTGTTTTGCCTGCTAAATATCCTAGGATCAACCACTCGAACGTTAGGAGGACAATTGGAAAGTTTGTACTCTATACTTGGACCCTCTTGCCATTTAAAGATTTGTGTAATGTGGGCTCCTTCTTAATAGAGAAAGTGTCAGTAATGCACAGTATTATTTATACTGTATTATCTGGACACAGAGCTTTAAAAACTTCATTTCAAGCTGGCTTGGATATTGTGATTTAATAGGAGACACACACCTGCGTTGTGTATCTCTTTATCAAAAAGAAAATGGAAAAGGTTAATGCATAACAGTTCTGGATGAAGAAGTTACAGAAAGCTTCCCATTTCTATTTAGTTTGCTCTATGATGTTTTCATACCCACATATTTTGAGATGAAGTAGAAGGAAAGTAAATTGCTTATGGAAAAGATCAACTACATAAAAGGAAAAATGTGTAGCCATGAGGTAAAAAAAGGTAAAAAATTGGCATGAGTTATGTTCCTCTCATGTGTAGAAATCTAGGCATATTTTAACATGTTCTAGGCCACTGAAAAATCAAGAAAATTGACAGAGAATCGAATGCATCCTATCACTCATTTCTAATCTGAAATGAGTTGCAAGATCCAACCTTGTACTTCTTTCATAAGTCTTGCAAATTTCCCAACAGTTTTTAAATAAGCAATGAAAACAAAGGATTGAGGAAGTGATGTAGCAAGAAAATATTTCTAGAAACGTTTTTAGGGAAGTATAGGTATGTGTGGAAAGGATATTTTATCTATTCATTTAAATTCCCACCAATCTTTTCTAAACCATATATTTGGTCAGATAATATCTGTTTCTTCCCTTTAAATTAACTTGGGCAAAATCAGTCACTTAGAACTGAACTGAAGTTGGTTGACTGTGCTTAAATACAGTGATAGAGAAAATTGACAGTATTTATTCAACCAGTGTCATCACCAATGCTGGGCAGTAATACTTCACCATTTTGGCAGGTCTGGCTTCATAAAATTATGGGAGATCATAAGTTATTGCAAAATATAGTACCTAAAGCATTTGCTGCAGTAAAAGGAAGTGAAGTAAAAGGCTCATAAGCTTTTACTACAGCCTCAAAGATTGGCCTGTTTATCCCACCAAGTTTTCTGAGTGTGTTTTTTTTAATCATAATATCAGTGATGAGGAAGTTAGTTCTTATTTAATCAAAACAAGAGGCACAAGAGGTCTGTCTCTGTGTGTGTGTGAGAGAGAGAGTGTGTGTGTGTGTGAGAGAGAGAGTGTGTGTGTGAAAGTGTGTGTGTGTGTGTGTGTGTGAGAGAGAGAGAGAGAGAAAGAGAGAGAGAGAGAGTGTGTGTGTGTGTGAGAGAGAGAGATCCACCTTCAACAATCGGACAGACTAGCATTTATGTAGTTGTTCTTTTCCTGTGGAGAGTATCAGTGGAGGACTAAACACATTTTGTCTGAATTTTTTTCATCCTCAACTATTGTCTTCTTTATACCCTGCTGATTTAACTATTATGCAAGCGTTCTTATAGATGGCACAGTCCTTTATAAAGGAAAAATTACTTATTTGAATTCATCCTCTATATTCATTCCCCATCCATATATTTGATTTCCTGCTCACCAAGGTAAAACCTAAATCATTGCTTTTTTTATTTTTATAAATACAACATTCAAGACCATAACTAGGGAAATGGATGCCAGCAGGAAGCTGAAGATCTTTTTTAAACAAAGATCCAATTTAAGCAAAAATATTTATGAGGTGCCCAACTAGGGTATAAAAGATAGCAGTACAAACAATATAAATAATTTTGCAACCTATTCTTTCATTGAGTTGCTCATTTTCCTAAGGAACCTGAGATACAGGTAGTCCTCAACTTACAACGGTTCATTTCGTGACCATTCGAAGTTACGACGGCACTGAAAAAAGTGACTTATGACAATTTTTCGCCCTTACAACTGTTGCAGCATCACCAAAGTCACATGATCAAAATTCAGACACTTGGCAACTGACTCATATTTATCACAGGTGCAATATCCTGGGGTCATGTGATCACCTTTGGCGACCTTCTGACAAGCAAAAACAAGATTCACTTAACAACCATGTTCCTAAGTTAATAACTACAGTGATTCACTTAACAACTGTGGCAATAACCATCGTAAAATGGAGCAAAACTTAGTTAACAAATAGTTTCACTTAGCAACAGAAATATTGGGCTCAGTTGTGGTCTTAAGTCGAGGACAACCTGTACTTGCCCACCTGGAGGGGCCCACGAAAAAGATGGTTTTGTGGCTTTTCTCTTTAAATTAATGGTGTTGCTTTCCTGCTCTAATGCCATGAAGAGAATGGGACAGGGAGATTTTTCAACATTTTTGTATAATTTGATGTTCACCAGCACGAGAGCTTGCATTTGAGGTGCTATAGGGCTAAAAAAACTTCTGGGTCAATTGCAAGCAGATGTTATCTTTTGGAGAGTGAGTTACATCATTGGAGACAGGTTTCATCTGGGATGACTTATGCAATCTACACCCTCAGGAATGGGAGGCACTCTGTGGCACTGAGATGCCACTTGACTCTCCACTTAAATTCAGAAGTGCAGGCAGAATCTCTTTTGACTAAAGTTCAGTGTCTATGGCATTTCCTTCCTAGCATAGAAGTGACTTGCCATTCTTTCCTTCTAGGCTGGGTATCTTTTCAGCTTTCCTAGAGTATAACCAAATCCAAGGTCAGTCAAGATGACATTTATAACTTCTGATTATTTTCAGGAGCTGTTTTTGGCTATCTCTGAAGAAGGGAAGGGAAAGAAAGTTTGCAACCTTGTTTAAAAGGCTTATTTTATGAAAATAGAAACAACTTAATTAGTTAGAAACAACTAACTAACTAAAAAGCTAAGCAGGATTAGATCTGGATAACACTGCTATAGGAATCTATGGTATTGTGGACTTCCAGGAGTTTGAGCTAAGTGGGAAGTCAGAAAGGCAACCTTTGAAATAGTTGGGTTGATTGAGAACAGCTCCCCAAACCTATATTAAGAGTTGGTTGTGACCTATTCATTTTAGCCTCTTTTGAGAATGATGGACTCTAATGGTCTATTTGTCCTCAAGTTCTTTAAAAGGTAGAATCCATAACCAGAGACTGGAGCTGAGAAAATACAACCACAGCAAGAATGTTGGTTCTTCTTTGCCACCATAGGAGTGTGTGTGTGATGGGGAGCTACTACAGTATTTACAGCTCAGTGAATGGGATTAATATCATGAAACATTCAGTTCTCATTGATACATCCCCACCTGTCAGCTGAAGCACAACATCAAAACATCCACCTGAATCACTTAGCACTTAATCCAGAATCCAATGTGTATTTGGATACAGACCAGTTCTTTCCCCTGACTCTTCTCCTATGTATTCACACTCGGCTTCTTCATCCATCTAACTGCACTGTGATTCAAGCTGTGAACCTCGCAATGAGCTCACATGGCTTTAATTCCCTTCTTCATTTGCTTCTCTTCATCCGCTTGCTTCATTTCCCAATCTGCTCCACTCTTCTTGTTTATAGAGTGCCGTTCAGGTAGCGTTTTGCACATTAAGAAGGCAGCCAAGGTGTGATTTCTCACAGAAGGCCATCCTACACCATTCGGATCTTAAGGGAAGTTTTTTTAGCCCTGTTTTCAGCTGGATGGAAATTGCTCCCTACAAGGGGGAAGACAATGAAAAAACAATTTTAGAGGAGGGAGCAGAGCAGGCAGTTAAAACCTGAGACAAACGGCAGATGACTCCTGAGAGAGAGCTCTTACATGCCTTTCAAGAGAGTGAGGCGGAAGAGGCCTCTTGCTATTTGCTCACTCAATCCATTTAAAACACGGATTTCTTGTTTTCATTCTCTCTTCCGCTACTGGCTCCTCTTGGCGCCTGATGTTTCCTATCCTTCTCTCCTCCCCCTCCGTATTTCAAAGCTTCTCAGCAAATAATCAATGCCAACCAGCACCAACAGTCCCTTTCTGCAATTCTAAAACCCCATTAAATTATATTGTTGGGGGAAAACAATAGTTGTGCTAATCATGCTCTGTGCATGTGCATCTTAATTTCCCCAGAGGCTGGAATATGAATTTTTACTAACATGTTAATTTTGTGTGTTAATCAGTAGCTGTAGGCCAAATGAATGGATTGACTATGTAAAACTGTTTGATATTGAAACAACTCCTTTTGACCCCCTCAAATTGGCTTCATTCCCCTAAAGACGGTTAAAGTTAATTAAGCACTCAATAGGTTTATGGTGTTTAAATTAAAATATATTACTCCTCATTGTGTAGTCATCAAGTGAGAGAGGCATTCTCCTCCTGGTTGCTTGGCTAGCTAATGGGCTTATCAAAATTCATGATGTAATAAGGTGGATTTTGAGGGGATTGACAATAGCTGTTATGAAGTCCATTGACACAAATTATGTTTCTCTAGTTATGGCCACTAGAGGGCAGAAGGTGGCCACAAATAAATCTAGGAAGTAAGGCAGCAAGAAGCTGGCTACCTGTGGAGAATTTATTTCATTTCATTTTTAAAAAGCACCAGTGGGAGTTGCTGTTATGAATAAATGCAGTATACATTTGATAGAACAGGAACCATGATTCATCTTTCCTTCTTCCACCAAGAATTCTTTCAGCATTTCTTTTCAATCCATTTCTAGTCTTTATTCATCATCCTGGTGTTGCCTTAGAATAGTGTGAATAGGGAATGTAGGGAAGAAATGAGGAATAGTATTTATGCAAAGGAGGAGACACGTCACTGACCAATCATAGCTCACTAATCATCTTCTCCTATTTCCCCCCACTGATGTTTGATCCAAGCCATAAACAAAGTAATCCTTCTCCATTTTATGTTCAGAGAAATATAAGAGGAAAAGAGGTAGCGTAGCATCTTCATACTTTGCCCTACCTTTGCATGGTAAACTAGCCAGCTAATTATACATTACCAGTCATTCAGCCACCCGCATAACTCCAAAACCTGGATGGATAAGCACTCACATCTATTCATATTTATCAATGCCCGCTTATAAAGGATTCCTATAATTCCTGCAATTCAACTTATTTTTCTGTTTACATTTATGGGAAAGACTATGAACAGCATGCTTGAGAGAAGATATCTATTGATAGGAAACTTCAAGACCCTCCGTGTCTTCCTAATCACAGTTCTGTAATCTGATTTGGATGCATCAGCCCTTCAAATTTAACCCAGAAGCGCCTTGGTGCTTCCAGCAAAAACACGAAAGATCCCTTGAAAAATACCGGACCATTCTTGTGTAACAAAGATATTAATATTTGTCTTCAGATGCAATGTTTCTACTTTATGTCTGTGAAGAGGAAAAGAAATGACTGGTAGAAGAGGAGACAGGAATCGGTCATTCTCCTGTTACCTGATTCCAAAACTGCCACTCTAAAGTTTTCCTCCCAGGTGATTTCATCTTGAAATGGTAAATGAGGTTCTTCTGTAGCTTCAGCAATGCTAGCCGGGTCAGATCTTGTTAGGATGGAAAGTCATACGCTGACAGAAGTAAGCATTTCTCACCACCAGGCTGACCTGAATCTTCTGATACAGCACTAGATTGAAGAACAACCTCAAACTATGGAGGTGATTCTTCAAAAGATTTTCCAGTTGAATAAAAACAAATCCCCCCCCCTCAAGCCTTTGACACCTGTGGATTCATGTTGTTTCAACCAGTCCACAAGCCAATCTAGATAACAGCCATTTAGGAAGCTCAATACAACCAAAGAAGATGGAAGAGAGAAGTAGATTTGGGTGTTAGCTGCATAACATTGTCAACCGGCAGCATTACTCCTGATTATTACTCCCAGCAGCATTGCATGGATGTTGAACATCAGGAGGAAGCTACCTTTATGTCCTCTTGCATGCTTCAAAGCATGTTATTGGATTTGAATTCTAAATAATGCTTAGCCTTATTAGAAGGCAATAAATAATCTGTTAAACAAGAAAGCACCAGGAGTAGATGAAATACTCACTGAATTATTTAAAGCTGCAAGACAAGAGGTGCTGTTTCAACAACTATTAAACAAGGTTGAATACAATTGCGTGGCCCCCAAAGACTGGAAAAGATTACTGTATATCTGCACTGAAGAAAGGGGGTGGAAGATAATTTGCAAATTGCTGAACTATTGCATTAATTCCATTTGCAGCCAAAGTTTTGAGTAAAACCTTACAAAGAAGAATAGAGTTAGAAATGAAGAATGAAATGCCAAATAAATAGGCAACTTCCGAAAAAACAGGGATATAATATCAGATCCATAAGATCAGATAGACAGATATTGGTGAGAGAAGATACATTTTTCAAGGAGAAAGGCAATGGCATAATAATAAGGATATTATTATTAATATCCCCTACCCTCTGGAATGAGCTCCCTCCAGGAATACGTCAACTGCCTGATCTCCAGACCTTTCGCCGCTCCCTTAACACTTTCTTATTTCATCGGGCAGGGCTGGCTTGACAGTAATTTGGTTTTTTAATTAATTTAATAGGTTTTTTTTTTTAAATAGGGCCAGATTTATAATATTTGTTTTTAATGGGTTTTTTAACTTTTGTATTGTATGTTTTTAT
>JANHFT010002147.1:30799-42686 GCA_032467955.1 Pseudoxenodon macrops
TGTTTGCTTGCAGACGTTTCCTGACCCAACTAGGTAACGTCATCAGTGCTAGGCGGGAGAAGTGTGTGCATGGGAAGGAAAGGAGGAGGAGGAGGAGAAAGAGGAGGGGGGGAAAAAACAGAGAAAGAGGAGGAGGACAATTGTGACGTCCTTATTGCTCTCTGACCTCGGCTTGTTTTCTTGCAGGTGTTTTAAAATAACCCATCAGGGAAGATCTCATTGTTTTGCACAGCGGCATCCGAGTGCCGACTTTGGGGGGGGGGGTGTCTAACCTGTGCTGTTGGTCTCCCAAATCTCCGTCCCCAAAGTGTTCCTAGGCACCGAGACGTCCCCTTGTTCCAGGCACAGGCTGTTCTGTTTTTTGGCAAAGCGAGGTGGGATGCGGGACTGAAGGACGCGGCCTTTCACCGGAGCCTATAAAACGAGGAAGAAGAAAAAATAATAATAATAATAATGACGGGAGTTAAGGATTCTTCCCACGTTGCCGTTTCCCGTCGTTCGGAGGAATCGATCCCTAAATCTTACGGATTCGGAGGGCGATTTTGGGGGTGGTTTCCCGCTGTCTCCATCTCGTGCTCTTTTTTAGGGATGGAGGTTTGGGGGTCCCTAGAGGGCTCCCCAAATTCTGTACCCTTAACCCGTTACCCCCCAAATCTTGATGAAATCCCGTTTTGGAAAAGGGATCCCCTTTTTTTCGGGGGGACAAACGGGGGCCGAAGAACACACAAAAACTGTGCCGCAAATTTTTACGCGGGGTGTGTGTGCGTAACGTTGGCGAAAGATTTCCTCCCTGCCGATTTAACTTAATAATTTAAGGAGGCAATAAATGAGAAATAAGAGAGGGGGAAAAAAGAAAGAAAAGTAAACCGTTGACAACCCCCCACCCCAAAAAAAAAAAAGACTCTGGACAGGGACTCCTTGATTTACGACCTCGATATTTCTGTTGGCGAGACGGTTCTTAAACGTGGACGTGGCTCCATTTTACGAGCTTTCGTTAAGTGACTCGCCGCAGGCGTTAAGCGGGTAACATGGCGGTTAAAACGAATCTGGCTTTCCCCGCGGACTTTGCTCCGGCTACCGTCGTAAATAGGAATCAGTTGCCAAGGGTCCGAATTTTGATCACGTGATCACAGGGTATGTGTGTGTGTGTGCCACGGTCGTTAAGTGTGAAAGACACATTTTTTCCCCCAGTGCTGCTGTAACTTGGAAGAGTCACTAAACGAACGGTTGTAAGTCGAGGACTCGCTGTATTTCCGGTTTCTCTCACCTGTGCGGCTTGCTCTTTCTTCCTCCGTTCCTCTTCCAGCAGCCGTCGCTGTTTCTTCGTCAGAACCTCAATGAACCCTTCGCTGTTCATCGGCCCCACGTCCGTCTCTGACCCGGGTCCCGACCCACGGCTCTCCATCACACCGTCTGCCCAACGGGACACAAGCGTTTGGGCAAAGGACTTTACATATATATATATATAATTTTCAGTTGATTTTATTTGTAAAACGTTTTGAATACAGTGTATTGCCAGGGCTATACTTCCTACCGGTTCTAACCGGTTCTTTAGAACCGGTAGTAACTCGGCGATGACGTCACGGAGATGTTCGGTGTCTCCGTGGGCGCCGCCATCTTGGATTTTTCCTTCCGCGCATGCGCAAATCTTTGCTTATTTTTTGATTGCTGGGTGAGCAACTAAGCGAACTGGCACCAAAAATATCCAGAAACCCACCCGTGGGGTATACCATTTACAAAAGAAGAACCCAAAAAAGAGGAAAAAGACAGTAAAAAATATTAATACATAAATACTGGTAAATAACAGTAATAATATGACCAAATAGTTTTGACTACATTTCTTTTTATATTAGCTTATTTATACTTTTGTTAAGGATATTGGCATATTTATAGTTATGAACCATCTTTGGTATTTACCGTATTTTTCGGAGTATAAGACGCACCTTAGTTTTTGGGGAGGAAAATAGGGGGGGGGGGAAATCTGCCTATCAGGTATATTCATCTGGCTAGTTGTCCTTAATCCGGTCAGTTTCAGCACATTATTTTATCCCGATTAGGACTGGGGGGGAAAAGCTTCTAAAGCACAGCTGATAGAGAGAAGCAATGAAAAAAGCCTGCAAAGGCTTAGCAAAAAATCCTGCTGAAAAAAAGCTTTGAAAAAGCCCATCACCAGGCGACTGTGAGTTCTAGTCCCATTTTAACAATGAAAGCCAGCTGGGTGACTTTGGGACAATCCCCAGGAGACGGTGAGTTCTAGTCCTGCCTTAGCATGAAAGCCAGCTGGGAAAACAGGAGGAGGAAGGTGTGCTGGATACGTTCGCAGCCTTGTCTATAAAAATAATAAAAGGCAGGATACAAATAAAACAAAAACAATAACGGAAAAAAATATAACAACAACGGACTAACAAAACCGTGCAAATTTGGAGTTTCTTTCTGCAAAAGGAGTGCCGGGTTCCCTCCGGCGCCTTCGTGGAAGGGACTTACTTCTGTAGCTAAGCTCGAATGGATTGATGGCCTCGCCCATCTCGTTAACCGCAGCCTTCAGCTCCTTCTCTTGCCTTTTCTCCAGGTTTTCGGCACCATTCAGGTTGGAGTGAGACCCGTAAGCGGAACGGTTTCGTCCAGGACTGCCGTTATCCAGAACGCCGTTTTCTTCCGGAGATCTGCAAGGACAAACAAGTGGTTTTCTGACTCAATGCAAAAACGATTTCATGGGCGGACGGACTACTGCAGTGAGTAGGGAAGAATGGTTCCTGGCAGAAAGAGGCCAGAAATGTTGCTTTGGCCAAAGGGGCAGAAGTGTTGTTGTTTTTTTTAAAGTTCAGAACTACAAAGTAATACAGGGAACCCTCGAGTTACGACTGTAATGGAGCCTGGCCAGTAGGCTTGTGAGTAAACTGTAACTGATTTACAACTGTAAAATTGACAAGTTGGGAGAAGTGCTTCTCAAGTTTTGAGATGTGTGGACTTCAACTCCCAGAATTCCCTAGTCAGACAATGTTGGCTAGGGAATTCTGGAAATTGAAGTCCACACAATCTCAAAGGTTGGATTATGAAGTCCACGAGGGCGCAGTGGTTAAGAGTGCAGTACGGCAGGGCTACTTCTGCTGGCTGACTGCAATTTGGTAGTTCGAATCCCACCAGGCTCAAGGTTGATTCAGCCTTCCATCCTTCCGAGGTGGGTAAAATGAGGACCCAGATTATTGGGGGCAATCTGGGTCCTCTGTAAACTATTTAGAGAGGGCTGTAAAGCATGATAAAGTGGTATATAAGTCTAAGTGCTGTTGCTATTATGAGGCCCACTCTGTTTCTGAAGCGCAAACGGTGTTTCCCAAGCTTAATAACTTTTGATATGTGTGGACTTCAACTCCCAGAATTCCCCAGACAGACCATGCTGGTCAGGTAATTCCGGGAGTTGAAGTCCGCACGATCTCAAGATTGACCTGGACTAGGAGATTCACACTGTATTCAAATACTGTCTCTCTTTTCTTAAGAAGGGGGAAGATTATTACCTTTTGCTCCTCATTTGTAGCACATTCTGCTGGTTTTCATAGTAGGATGCTGGTCGGTTCCCACCAGCTCGTACGGCTTTCTCCCCAAACCCTACAGGATCAGATTTCCGGCTTTGCCGATCTACCACAGGCCTCTGGCTGGAGAAGCTCCTCTTGGCCAGGTCTCTCTTCTCCCCCAAGGTGCTCCCGGGCACTCCGCCTTCCAATGGCGCCTCATTCTCCGTGTTCCCACCGCCGCCGACTCTCCTCTCCCGCCTCTCGCTGAAGTCGCTGCTTTCTGAGGCCGTCTCCCACTCTTCGTTGGCGTGATCGGACGTATTCTGATAGGAGAGTTCCGGAGATCTTCTGTTCGAGGAACCGTTATAATCTGTTGTAACCAGTTGTTTGGCTCTACTGGGCCACTGGCAAGCGACCAGGTTGGCTCCACCCTCTTCGGGAGTCCACTGACCCACGGATTCGCGTTCCTGCCTCAAGCGCCTGAATCGGGGAGGTTTGTCTTGACGAGGGGGTCGCCGTCGACGGAACGGCCGGTTCTCCGCGTTTTCGGGATCACCTCCGTAGTCCTCTTCAAACGCCCGTCGGCTAAACGAGTCCGAAGCCTTGTAAGACTCTTGGTTGTAATCCCTCTCTGGTGGACGCCGGATGCCAAAGGTGTCCAGAGAGGTGTTGTGGCTGTATTCTTGCCAAGTATTTCCACCATTTCGGCTCTGCCATTGGGAAGACTCCTTGGAAACGAATCCTCGTCGCCCGTAAGTCGCGTTGCTCAATCTTGGGGGTAACGATCGACCGAAAGCTCGCTGGGTCCTCAACTTGGCATCCTGATCATCTGAATAGATCTTGTTGGATCTCCAGGAGTCATGGAAATCCCCTTTCTTGAGGTCGTCCTCTTCTTTTTCCGCCAGGGAACCCTCGGTATTCTCAGAGGCCCTTTGACGCCGGCGCTTCGGCAGTTCCTCGTACTCGGAGCCTTCGCTGTGGGTCTCGCTTGCGATCCGGCGCCTCGGCTTTCCCCGCGGGAACTCCTCCCCCTGATTGAAGTCTCTCAAGGCTCGTCCTCGGCTACTTCTCGGGGGACCCCCGACATTGCTGCTGTTGTTGTTGTAACCGCCTCGGAGATTCCCACCGCTGCCACCACTACCAGCAACAGCCGCGCCTCCACATCCCACTGTGTTGCTACGGCCTCGGAAGGTGAATTCTCGGAAGCCGCGTCCACGGCCCCGTCCTTGCCCCCGTCCACCAAAGGCCTGTTCCTCATCAATGAAGATCCAGTTGTTTCTTTTGGTCGGAGGCAGCTCGGGAAACTCCCTTGACTGATTCTTGCTCTCCGAGTCCTTGGTTATCTTCTCCTTTTCTTTGCTGTCCTCCTCGTTGTCTTTGTGACGTCTCTCGTTGTCCTGGACAGGGGTTTGTGGGGAGCGACTTTCGTCCAACGAGCAGTAGCGAGGAGAGTGGACAATCCTTTCGGGATTGATCTCCTCCGACACCTTCGGCGCGGGGACCTTTTCTTTAGCGGGATGGGATGTCTCTTCGCCCTCCACCTTCACCTTCTCCAGTTCTTTTTCCTTCTCCTCCACTTTAAGAGCCTTCAGGACCGGCTTCTTAATCGGACCGGATCGACGGGTTCTGCCCGTTTGCTCTTGCTGCTGTAGTGGTTGACCGTTGGCGTTTCGGTTCTCGGGAGTCGTCCATCCAGTTCCGGGGTTTTCTTGTTTGCTGGTAGATCCTTCCTTCTTCCACATCTCGGAGCCAAACAACGAGTCCTCCTGGAAGGCCTCTTCTTTCGCTGAAGGCGACTCTTCCAAAGGTTTGGAAAAATGGCTGATGTCCCAGCCGTTGTATTCGGACTTCTTTTCCTCCGGAATGGAACCGGACTCCAAAGGAGAATTCAACAGGCTCCTATCGCAAGGATCGGAAAGGTCCGAGCCGCACTCGGGGGGCTGAAAGATGCGTTCTTGGGGTGCCCTTTGGGCCGGGCTGACGCATCGGTCGAAATTTCCCTGGGGTTTTTTCTCGAAGGGGCTCAAGTAATCTTCTCCAACGTCTTCGAAGAAGTCGCGCTGGGTGTTTAGCCCCGAGGGCGCCAAGTAAGAATTCTCAACCCTGTAAAAAAAAAAAGGGACCGCAAAAAAGAAGGGATTCCACGTAAGGGATAGCAGGAAAAACGATAATTTTGCATGGATATCCCACCCTATTATTAACACTCTCCAAAGTGGTTGCTGTGGACTAATAGGAGGGAGAAACGTGGCAATTGTGAATCTCCCAACATGGTCATTAAATGAGGACTACTTTTGCAGCTTAAACTCCCATCTAGGTGAGCCTTATGCTTACCTGGTGTGTAATCCTTCCTCTGTCACACTCTCGGTCTGCTTCGGCTGGGAAACGGAACAGTTCTTGCTGGGCAAGGGGACAAAACTTTCTGGACCCCAGATGGGGCTGGCTTCCCCTTTTCTCTCCTGCAGCCCCGCAGATTGACAGCTCTGCTCCTCCAATGGGCAGCTGCCCCCGCTCACGGAATCTGGTTGCATGGCAGGCTTCATAATCCCTAGCAGAGTTAGAGAGAGAGAGAGAGAGAATTTTTTTAGCGTATTTTTCGGAGTAGAAGACGCACCTTAGTTTTTGGGGAGGAAAATGAGAGGGGGGGGGGAAATCTGCCTACCAGGTATATTCATCTGGCTAGCGTCCTTAGTCTGGTCAGCTTCAGCACATTATTTTATCCCCTGGTTAGGACTGGAAAAAAAGCTTCTAAAGCATAGGTGATAGAGAGAAGCAATGCAAAAAGCCTACAAAGCCCAGAAGATTGTTAGCACCTGGTTAGGTCTGGGGGAAAAAAAGGTCTTCAGAGGGAGTAGTAACGAAAAAAGCCTGCAAAGACTTTTTAGCTATTGTTTGTTTTTGGTAATTTTCTGAATTTTTTAATAGTTACTTGTCAGGAACCCTAATGCTCAAAGAGAACAAAACATCCCTTTCGCAGTTGCTGGATGGAATGAAATGTAAGTATTGATGTTGACAATGAAACAGTACCTACATATTTATTTAAAATATCCTTGATGCTTCAGAAAGGAAAAAGTGAAGAGCTTGATATGTTTTAAGAGTTGTAAAAGTTTATTTTTGATATTTCTAACTGAATGAAAGGACCCATTATTTTAGAACAAAAATACCTGTAATCTTGTCTGTTTCCATCTTTCCTATTTCCCAGGTCAGCCTGTAGGATAGAATAGGATAGGATATCCTGTTATCAATAAAGGAGAGTATTTGTAGCTGAGGGTTGAAATGAGGGGTCCTTGGTGCTCTCTGAGCTTAGTTGTTTTCTTGCAAAGGTTTCATTACCCTAACTAGGTATCATCAGTGTTAGTCGTTGATGATAGTCTAGCACTGATGATGTTACCTAGTTTGTGTAATGAAATTTCTGTAAGAAAACAACCAAGTTCAGAGAGTACCAATGACCCCTTATATAAAATGTTTGTAGCTGTATGGATTTCTGCAGTATTAACTATGGCACAATCTCATTAACAGGTTTGTTTTATCTGTTTTGATACTGAGTTTTGTGTTGCCTGATTCCAGTGCGAGTTCTTTTAAATATTATGCACTGTGTAGTCCAGGAGATATTAAAATGTCAACAACTATACTGTTTTTTTCTTTAGGACTTACTAGATTCTGTTTCAGTTGATTTATATTTTGAAGCATGGATGTATAAACATACCTATGTCTCTAACATTTTCTCTGTGGCTGTATTGCTAACTATATGATTAGATTACAGGAAAACTAAAACAATGAAATAACAATTTTAGTGTAACTAACTAAATTTGTACTCTACTTTGACATTGATAAAAATAAATGTGTCAATTAAAATACAGCCATGATAGTGCAGTAGTTAGAGTGCACTACTACAGACTAATTCTTCAGACTGCCAACAGTTCAATCCTGACTAGCTCAAGGTTGACCTATCCTTCCCTCCTTCCAAGGTCGATAAAATGGGGACCCAGATTGTTGTGGACAATATGCCAACTTTGTAAACAGCTTAGAGAGCTGTGAAGCACTATGAAGTGGTATATAAATGTAAGTGCTATTGCTAAATTTTGCAAAAGAGTTAAAGTTTTATACGTACGACCTGAAGAGAAACCAGAGTAACTATGAAACTATAGCTCCTACCATACTGCACCATCTATAACGACTCATAGATTCAATTTATAATACCTTACCTAATGAAATATCTGGGAAATACTGATCTTTTTTACGTGCAAGTACTCTTAATCAGATTGGTATGAAGTAATTTCTCTGGATGTCGCCAAATTTTTCTATGGTCATTTTGTAGGAGCAAATATTATTTAGAATGCAAACTGTTTTGTTACTGAGAATTTTCAACCAGCACATTTGTTTACTTAGAATTTCCTGATCTGTTTTTGGTAATTAACAACAGTTCATATTTTTATAATATTTTGATAAGTGTTTATTGCATTTGTGTAGGCATGAAAAATCTGGTAAAAAAATATGAACTACCACATCCTGAAGAGGTTGCTGTATTAAAACAGAAGCTAGAAAAATGTCACAGTCCAGAACTTGCTCTTAATTCAAATACGTAAGTAGCAGTTTAAAGCTTTGTTAAATTTATTCTGTTCTAATGACCTAATTTCTGGCTAGGGTTGTCTCTATTGATGCTATTCCAGGTGTTTATCAGTATTTATTCCTCAGTCGGGGATTGAATGTATAATACGATAAAAGTCATTTTGTGGATTATGTTGCTTAGCAAACACTTTCATGCAGCAAGGTTGAATAGGGATAGGTTTATGTTATACAATAAATGTAGATAAAGAGAAGATGAAGGATGATATAAAAACATTAGCTTGCCTCATTTAACAACATTAGAACTTACTTGGAGTTGTAGGTATTTTGTACTGCCACATTCCTCTACTAGGTTCAAATCGTTATTTATATAAATAGGAAACATTTACTTTCAAAGAACACTTGTATTAAATTTAGGTAATCTTTACTCTGCTGTGGGTTATACACTCTCAAGGTAGTCTTGGAGATTGCATGAAGGAGAAAATGAAGCAAACAGTAGATAGGGCAAGAGATAGAAATGGAGACGATGCTCATTCTTATACTTCCCTTCCCCTTTTTTTTTTTTTTGCTAAACCAAAAGCCTAAGATGATCTGTTACTGAAGGCTTCATAAAAGTAGAAAGAAATTGCAAAATAATATTTCTATTAATCTGAAGGTTGGTTTATTGAATTTATTATTTTTCCAACTTCATCAGTCTTTGCATTACTTTTTCTACAGTCTATCAATGGAAAACATGTATCTTATGGAAGTTGATTCCGGTATACAAAAGTATATATCTAACAAACTTTTCATTTACCTCAGAAATAAATTTTAATTTATAGTTTTAAGGGATTTATAGTGTTAAATCTGCAGAAGGGAAGTGTCCCAAGCCTGGTGTGCTTTTTTTGTTACTCTCAGTTCTTATTGTCACCTACCTTCAAGGCCTCTGGATTTTTCAGTCCTTAAATGTCTGGGAGACATGGATTCCCACCCTCTCCTCTAAGAACGGCTATATGTATTTGTTACATTTATTTGCCAGCCATTTCACCATGGGGTGAGTTTAGGTGGCTGACAATAATAAAAACAAAAACAAAAGGAGTGTAAACAGACTGGAAGTAAAATAATAGAACAATAAAATAAACAATGACAAAGGAAAACAAGGAGAATAATACATCAATCTAACAACCGAAAAGATAGATAGGTGGAGGGCAGAGCAAATGGTGAGGAGATGGAGCCTGCCATCAATTCACACCTCCAGTGTAGAACTGCACAGGATAGGATTAGAATTAGAATCAGTTGGTGCTGAATAAATTTACACCAGGGATTCCCAAACCCTGGGCCATGAAAGTGGCAGGCGAACGAGCGCACACAGTTCCATTTGTGTGAGCGGTGGGTGCTCATGCGGGAAGGTACATGTGAACGAGTGGTGAGCGCGCACACCTGCTGCTTGCAGAGGGAGCTGTACACATGAGCACCCATTGCTTGTGTGTAACCATCCCCTCTCCCCCTATTTGCCAGTCCTCAAAGCTGTAAAGGTTGGAGACCTCTGTTCTACAGAGTAATTGCATTATTTTTAATATAAAAATGGGATTAAATAAATTTAATAGTGGAACATATCCTCTAACATTTTTCTACTGTGGGATTTTGATAGGAGAAAAAGAAAAGGCTATGAAGGTGATGAATTCATCTCGAAAAAATCTAGAATGGAGGTTAGTAGATTTTATATCACCAGATTAAAATTTGTATTTAAACTATTATTAAATCAAGATCACTATTTGTTTTTAGATGGCACCTGTATCATGTCAAAATCACTTTTTCTTATGCCAATTATTTTTTAACTAAGACAAATAATGCACTATTTTGTTCCTTAACAAAGGGGGAGTGTTTTTCAAAGCTAGTGTAGTTAACTCACTCTAACAATACTTATTGTGATCAATCTTCATGCAGGGGAAAAATGATTTAGGAGTAAGTTGGGAATTTTAATCTTTTGAATATGTGATTAATTTGATTTTGTTTTACTTAGGATGAATGGACAGATGATGATTTCATGGACTGATATATCTACATTCCTAATAGAAAATAAAATCTGAATTAATATACATTGGAAATAAACCCAGGCACCATGTTGTACAACTTAATCAGAAAATTATATATTTATAATATAATAAAAAATTTTACAAAGTAACTGGGATTCTTGGAACTTTTTAAAGTGGCATTAATGTGACTTCACAATGAAAAGGGCTTTTCATTGGCCATCAACCACCCAACTGTAATAACCATGTTCAGAGAAGATATGAACATAGCAACATCCGAAGGGCCTATACAAATACCTTACAGCTCCATGATTATTTCTTCAGGAAGCACTAATCATGAAATAATCTCAGGATGATGCCATGCAATAATTTTAAAATTCTTAGTATAGTTAAACTTTTATTTTTTTATAAAGATAACCACATAATTAATTGCTCTCAGAAAGTCTGATATACCAGACTTTAAAAGCTACTTATGGTAACTAGTATAATCTTTGCTTGAGCAGAAAATATCAGCTATGCTTAGCAAAACCTTTCTCTAACATCCAAGGCAAATATTCTTGTATTCCAAGGGCTGCTTATTGTGTATACTTTGGAAACAGCTATGGAATGTGTCACAATATGTGAACTTCTTTATAAGGCATGTATGGAGTTGCCGATTTGGAGAATCAATCTTAATCTCCAAATCAAAGGTTTGCATTGACCTAGTAGTAAAGTCAGCAAGTTGTATCTAATGCCAAATATATAATTGGGGAATAGAAGAATTAATTTATATATTGTCTAGCTTTGATCTACTGGGCATTTTAGCTCAGTGAAGGAGCATGAGAAATGTTTTAATTAAAAGAACACCCCAATTAGAAATACTGCTGTAATTATCCAATTTACTCCCTTTAGTGATTGGAGATACATTTACAGGAATACATAAATGTCAGCTGTACAAAGTATTCTGAACTGATATTTAATGTCTTACAACCCACTGAACTTTTGATACAGATTAGAATATTCTTTTACAACTAAGATACTTTTTATAACGACTTCATAGTCTGCCTTGTGCATTCTGTCAGGGATAACTATGAAATATAGATACATGAAGAATGCAGAACAGTATAATTACGTTTGAATGGGCAGTTTAGCATAATATCAGTTTAGCATAATATGTTAATCACAACAGATGATACATCTCCAAAGGGATCTGCATTTGTAGCCAAACCTCAGAATTTTTGTAACCGGAGAGGGGATTCTTCTAAGTAATCCCTTTAAATTAGTAATATCCTGCTTTATATTTCAGACTGTTGAAAATCAGTTTGGATTTTCACAATTGTTTTAAGAAATATTTTGAAATGAATTACATTAAAGCTCTTGCTTCAGCCCTCTGGAACTGTCCTTTGTTGTTGTTGTTTTTTTGGCTTTATTTGTAACTTTTGATTTGTAGGAAGAACAGAGACTTCAAAATTCAGTAATGCAGTGGGCCCTGGTATATTTTAGAACCAACAATGGCAGCATCATAGTAGGCGACTTTAAAGTTGCTACCACCTAGTCATCCTTAGCCTTTGTTGTATCTCATGAACCTAACTCCAAATGACAGGAGAGTACTTTCCATCACGATTCTCTTTCAGTATTGGTGTTTTTAACAACTCCTAGTTCAGAAAAGGCCTTGTTTAACCTTCTCTTACTCTTCTATAAAGGACCTATTATTTATTTATTTATTTATTTATTTATTAAATTTCTCTACCGCCCTTCTCCCGAGAGACTCAGGGCGGTGTACAGCCAGCAATAAAAACATACAATACAAAAATTAAAAAACAA
>JANHFT010002147.1:42786-54214 GCA_032467955.1 Pseudoxenodon macrops
GACTTAGGGCTGAAAAAAAGCTTCTTCGGAGGGAGTAGCAATGAAAAAAGCCTGCAAAGACTTAGGGCTGGAAAAAAAAGCTTCTTCAAAGGGAGTAGCAATGAAAAAAGCCTACAAAGACTTAGGGCTGAAAAAAAAGCTTCTTTGGAGGGAATAGCAATGAAAAAAGCCTGCAAAGATCGTTTCACTCACTAGCGCCTGGTTAGGTCTGAAAAAAAGCTTCGAAAAAGCTACATTCGGATTATAAGACGCATCAAAAATTTCAGCCTCTTTTAAGTGGGGGGAGGGACCGAACACGTACTTCTTATACTCCGAAAAAATACAGTAAGTCAGATCACACTCAATGCTGCCTAATGGTAAGGAATAGAGAGGAGATTCCACATTTAAATTGTTTTACTGATGGGGCAGAAGGCAAGGCAAATCAAACCAGATTTTATTACAGTTTTTGAGCAGTCAAGATACGGAAGCCGGTGGATGGATGGGATGGAGAGAAAGAAGGAAAAGACATGGATGGAGGGGTGGATGGATGAGATCGTGAAAGAGACACAGAGATGGAGAGAGAGAGAGAGAGACAGACAGACAGACAAATATCCAGAAGGAATAGATGGATGGATAGATGGAGGCATAGGACATGGAGGGATGGATAGATGAATGGATGGATGGAAAAGAATAGATGAACAAAAAAAAATAGGAAAAAATAAAAGTAAAACAGAAGGAACGTACAGGAAACTTACACGCATCATACAATTTTTAAAAAAATTCATATTTCATCTATGTTTTACCTGATTGATGAAGGGATGAAGGGTAGAAATCCACAGGTGGGCGTCCTGGGGTGACTCGAGGGTCCATGTAAGAAGGCATCATTAACCACCGAGGATCGAACCCCAACATCTGTGGGTGGGCCGGGTAGAAAGTCCGCTGAGGGTGGGAAGAAGGCGGGTAGACTTGGGAAGGCGGCCAGTTTTGCATTTTGTAGAGCTGGTCCTGGGAAGGAAATACGGGGAAAGTAATTAACGTGCGAGCGGTAGACGCAGCACTGAGACCTCCTACGTCGAAAAGGAAAGCAAATTTACCAAAAGAATCGAAAGAGCCAAATCCACAAGAATTGTGACCTCAAAGAAGGAACACACTCAATACTCGTGGCGCCCCAAACTTCAACCCGCTTTGCAAAAAAAAAAAAAGGAATGAGTGGGGAAAAAAAATGGCATTTCTCTTACTTGCTGCTTTCTCTGGAACCGCGGAGGAAGGAGTTTGGGGAATTTGCCGAATTCCTGCATGGGGGAAACGGTTTCGCGCAGCTCCTCCTCGCTGCTACTCCGGAGCGCCGTGGAGGAAGCAGCTGTTGGGGTCTCCTCATCTACGTAAGCGGAAGGGGCTTCCTGGGTGTGAGGCTCAGGGACGGCTAAGGGGGAAGAAAAGGAAAAGGCAAAAAATAATAATAATAATGGGATTTCTCTCTATATAGCAATGGAGCTACACGTCAGCCTTACCAGGTAGGACAAGGCAGGAAACGCAACGGATTAAAAGGTAGGTTTGCTTTAAGCTTGCAAGAGGTGACAGTGGTTATCAGTGGGCCATTCTGACATTACATTTGCAAGTCACGAGAGTCGCAAAATGGGTCATTGTGCGATCGCTCCCGATTTATGAGCCGTTTTACAGCGGTCATAAAGCGAACACAACGGTCGTTAAGCGAACACATTAGCTGGATGGGAAGTCTCTCTTCGGGGGAAGGGGGGTCTGTTGTATCTTTGAATGCTTGCTAAGCGAACAGTTGGAAGCCTATGAACTAATTTTTACTTTACTGTAAAGCTGCATTAAAACAGAATCTTCCAGGTCTGAAAGTACAAATCTCCCACTGTCTCCTTTACAGACTGAGAAACTAGGGAGGCTTTTCTAAGTCTGTTTCTCCACCCATTGTACAGCTCTGGGCTTTATCCTCTTTTATCTGGCTGTTCTCTAAAGCTGCATTAATAGAATATTGCAAATCTGAAAGTGCAAATCTCCCACTGTCCCTTTTACAGCCTGAGAAACTAAGGAGGGTTTCTTTCTGAGTTTCTTTCTCCACCCATTGTACAGCTCTGGGCTTTGTCCTCTCTTATCTGGCTGTTCTCTAAAGCTGCATTAACAGAATCTTGCAAATCTGAAAGTGCAAATCTCCCACTGTCATGTTTTTACATCCTGAGAACCTAGGGAGGGTTTCTTTCTGAGTTTCTTTCTCTGCCCGTTATGCAGCTCTGGCCTACGCCGTCTCTTATCTAACCCTTCCTTAGGTAGCCTCTCTTCACCCCATCTCACGTCTTTCCCACATCAGCTAGGTTTAACATAGGACTGTTGACAAACTTGCCACTTAAGCGTAGGAGAGGACGAGGCAGAACCTGGAGGCTGAGTCAAGCAAGTAATCAGCCTGGAGTCCCTGTAAGAAATCCAAGTCCGATCCCTCTTAAGTTCTGCTATATCTAGCACCGATTTAGGCGATAACCGTTAATTGACCAGATGAGCAAATAAATTATCTTAACTGGAAACTAATGAGCAGTCCCTGACACAACGGGAACTACACTCCCATTTTTCATCATGCCGTTTTTTCCGGGACAAGAGGTTTGCTGCATCCGGGTCTTACCCTTCTCTGCACGCCCTTACCTCTCCGAGTTACTTGGCTGTTCTCCGAGACGGCGTTCTTCTCCAAGGTCGAGGATTGGGGTTCATCACTCTCGACGTGCTTGGGACCATCTCCCGTTTTCTGGGCGAGCTTGCATTTCTGATCCAGCTCCTTCAGTTTCGCCGCGCAGGCGGCCAGGCGCTCTTCCCGCGCTCTCCGCTCCTCCTCTTCCCGTCGCCGCCTCGCCCGCTCGACAGCTTCCGACATTTCCGAGTAGACGAATTTCTGTCTCAGGGGCGCCTTCTCTTCTTTTTCTTCCAAACACTGTTGGCGCAGACATGACAGCGGGGGTTTCTGGTCAAGAACGAACAGGAAGAGGTGAGATGTTAATCTTCTGGAGGTCAATTGGTGCTTATGTGTAGAGAATTTTGTGTGTGGGGGGGGTTGTGGGAGAAGGGGAGATCCAAATTTTAAGTTTTTTTGTTTCTTATTCTTCAAATGACTCGCCAAAGCAGAGAAAAGCTGTGAATTCTGCAGCTCTGGGGCCCACTTTGAAATACCTGATATTCTGGCAGAGGAGTCCAGCCATTCAACTTTCTCGAGCCTGGCAGGCTTTCCGACACTTTGCGGATGGAGCGAGAGAGGCTGGCTGAGTCGTTCCAAGTCTTGGGGTCCTCTGTGGGGTACCGGACGTCGGCGTTTTCAGCCGAGCTCAGCAAAGGCGGCCTTCGGGGATCCCAGCTGTTCCTGCCAAGGGAGGCATGGAGGCCTTTTTAATTCGCGGATTTATATCCTGCCTTGATATTGTTTTTATAAATAGCTCTTTAAGGCGGGGAGCCAAACTCGACTGCAGAAAATACGACTTCGGCAACGGTGTGGTTCAACGCCTGGAATGTTCTACCCGACGCTGTTGTTACATCCTCAAAAAAACCCCATAGCTTCAACCTTAAACTATCCACCATGGGCCTCACCCCGTTCCTAAGAGGTCCGTGCATAAGGGGGGGGGATGCATAAGCACACCGGCGTGCCCTACCGTCCCTGTCCTACTGTCCGCGTTTACTTGTACTCATTCCTTGTTTATACTTAGACCTGTTATCTCGTACATCTTCGACAAACTAAATAAATAAACAAATAAAAAAATACTTCCTCCTCCTATTTTCCCCAAGACAACAACCCTGTGAGGTAGGTTGGGCTGAGAGGGAGGGATTGGTTCGAAGTCACCCAGCTACAGTGCCTAAGGCGGGACTGGAACTCACGGTCTCCTGGTGATTGGCTCGAAGTCACCCAGCTGGCTTTCACGCCTAAGGTGGGACTAGAACTCAGAGTCTCCTGGTGATTGGCCCAAAGTCACCCAGCTGGCTTTCACGCCTAAGGTGGGACTAGAACTCACGGTCTCCTGGTGATTGGGGCAAACTCTACGCGAAACACAGTAACCCACTACGTTTACCCATTTACCATTTCTGTCTCCCGTCTTTGGAGGCGTCTTCCTCCTCCTCATCCTCACTGAACTTCAGTTTTTCGGAATAATCCACTTCGTCGTGAATTCCTAGAAAAAAAAAAGCAAGGAACCGAACGAGGAGAAACGAAGCCAACGGCCGCTGCCATCTCAGTGTGAACCTACCCACCAAACAAGGATTTTCTGTTTGTTTGGGCTCTTTTGCAGAAAACTAAAAAGCAAACGCTATTTGTTTCTAAGCCCAGTCTAGTCTAGACTAGCTTTAAGCCTAAAACTATCCCAAAGCAATTTGTTTCCAAGCGCGGCCTAGCTAATACTAATGTTGTGGCCTATCGGCCGCCGGCCAGCAGCTGAATCAAAGGAGAAGGAGGAGGCGTGGGAGTCAGGGTCAGCATCAAGAGGGGGAAGAGGGAATGGAGCTGTCAGAGAGAAAGAGGCGGAGCCTGGGCCGTCCGTCAGCCCTCAGATGGAGAGGTCAAAGCCCCCAGGTCTGAAGGTGGCTGATGAGTAAGAGGAGGAACAGCTGGGTCCAGTGCCTGACATGCCGATGTGTAGAAGGCAGAGGAGAGGAGAGCAGTGGAAATCTATGGGCCGGTCCTCAGGGACGGAAGGGCCACCACTGTTAATGAAGCCCCCATCCTAGCTCTGGGGATAAAAGGCAGGGGGCGGAGATGAATAGATGTGGCAGACAACTATTCCATCTTCCGGACGGACAAACTTGTTAGCCTGTGGTGAGAGAGAAACTTTTTGCCGGAGCTGCCGGTGTTCCTAATTAAAGGAATCTTTTGCGTTCACTTCAGAGGGTTTGTTGTGTTTGGGGAACTGGGTCAGAACACCTAATCCTGAATCTAAGACTAACCGTAACCTACAGCTGCAAACCACAATTCGCTACACAGCCTAGAAAAAGGGAGTTTCCTTAAACCAGGAAGTCCAAACCAGGTTGCGCAAGAGGGAATAAGAGAGTCTGTAGGACAAGACCCAAACGAGGGCACGGAGAGGCTCACCTGCCCAGCCGTCCTCTATATCGTTGTCCAGTTCATCCAGACCTTTCAGGTTCTCTGCGTTGATGATGGTCGGTCTGGGGACTTTCTCTCCCTGTGGTCGGACCGGACGAACTGGGCGCGGAGGCCCAAGTCGCTTCTCTTTTCTGCAACGGAGAGAGTTCGCGAGGGGAAAAAGGTTTTGGTGGAGAAAAGAGGTGTGTAAAACCCAAATAGGTTGGGGCCACAAGCAGCAGAGACTGAGATAAGAGCGGGCGGATGTTATTCATTGTATCCGTCAAACAAAGCTCTCGAATTCTTTGGAGACCAAAGGTCAAGCGAGGGGACGGATGAGTAGATCTCTCCCCTGGGAATTCACAGATTGCAAACGCGTCTCAACGGGGGACATTAGCAAATTATGGGATGATCGAAGGGGGCAGGGCAGACTGGCCAAAGGGGTTGCTTTAAGATGCGTGGATTTCAGGGGTGAAATGCTACCGGTTGTGCCCACTTTGCTGGAACCGGTAGTAATAAAATGCGGTGGTAAAAATGCTTTTAAAAAGGTTAACTATCGCTAGACAAACTGTTGAAAATCAGGACCCTGCAGTTTTCGTGCCTTTGTTATTCTTCCCACTTGTTACCCCTGTTTCCCTGAAAATAAGACACACACACACACTGGATAATAAGCCCAATCAGGGCTTTTGAGCGCATGCGCTAAAAATAAGCCGTCCCTCAAAAATAACACAGCAGCAGCCATGAGGTGACCACGCTCGCCGCCTCCTGCACCTCCAAAATAATAAGACCTCCCCGAAAATAAAGCCTAGCGCTTATTCCAGGGGGGGGTGTCAAAAGAAAATAAGACCCTGTCTTATTTTCGGGCAAACATGGTATATGCAACTGTGCTTGCAGACAAAGACAGGAACAGAAGTCGGATCGACAACGATCTGGCACGCCGTTATCGACTTACCCGTCTTGGTCGCCGAGTGGATGTTGTCTGAAGGGGACCCGGGGCTCCAGACAGAAGGAGGGGAGAGGAAAGGACCCCCGTTCAGGTACGGCTGGGGTCTCGGCTGGAGGATTTGAACACATCTGAGAAGGGATAGCAGAGATAGAAACTCAGGGTTAGACGTTAAGCCCCATCTTTTCTTTCTTTTCTTTCCTATTTTGTATTTGTATTTTTGTTAAACTAAAGATGGGAAAGTTTAATAGCGATTTGGAAACCTGTTTGGAAAGTTCGTTTAGTGAAGTTGCAACGGCATAGGGGGGGAAAAAAGGGAGTTTTTCCACACTTATGGAGCATTGCAGCATCACGTGATTGGCACAGTCGGATGCTTTGACAACTGACTCGTATTTATGACGGTTGCAGCGCCTTGTTGTAAGTCGAGGGTGCTTAGGGAGCCCACAGGCGGCTTCCAGGCTCTTGTAATGCAGGAGGTAAAAATCTGGAAGGCGTTGCAAGGACTTACGAAGGCGGGAAGCATGTCGTGGTATGTGGGTGGCTGGTACATGTTGGCCATAAACTGCGATGCTCCTTTGCGAGGAGGCAGAGAAGGGCGGAGAGAAAGCTCCTTGGGGTCGGCCCCGTTGGCTGAGGCCGGAAGGTCCTCGCCGGCGCTGGAGCTCTTGGTACCCAGCTCGGCTGGGAAGGGGGACAAAGAGGTGGCTGAGGTGCTGTTTCTACCACCACCTTCCCTCCAACTGGTGACATCTGGGAGGAGAGAGAGAGAGAGAGAGAGAGCGAAAGAAAGAGAGAAAGAAAGAAACAGAAAAAAGAAAGGAAGAGAGAGAGAAAAGGAGAGAGAAAGAGAAAGAAAGAGAGGGAAAAAATGAAAGAAAGAGAGAAAGAAAGAAAAAGAAAAGGTGAGAAGGAGAAAGAGAGAAAGAAACAAAGAGACAGAGAAAAAAGAGAGGAGAAAGAGAGACAGAAAGACAGAAAAAGAAAGAGAAAGGAGAAAGAGAGAGAGAAAAAGAAAGAAAGAGAGAGAGGAGAAAGAGGCAAAAAAGAGAGAAGAGAAAGAGAAAAAGAAAGACAGAAAAAGGAAAGAGAGAAAGAAAGAAAGAAAGAAAGAAAGAAAGAAAGAGAGAAAGAAAGAAAAAAAGAAAGGGAGAGAGAGAAAAAAGGAGAAAGAGAAAAAAAAGAGAAAGAGAGAGAAAGAATGAAAGAAAAAGAAAGAGAGAGGAGAAAGGGAAAAAAAGAAAAAGAGAGTGAGAAGGAGAAAGAGAAACAAAGAAACAAAGAGACAGAGAAAAAAGAGGAGAAAGACAGAAAAAGAAAGAGAGGAGAAAGAGAGAGAGAAAAAGAAAGAGAGAGAAGGAGAAAGAGGCAGAAAAAGAAGGAAAGAGAGAAAACAATTGGCAATGTTAGAATGTGCGTGTGATTAAAAAAAAAAAGATTTTCAAGCATTGGGTGGGTGGGAAGGAAAACCGTTGTTTTTTCCCCCCCCAGGTGGTTGAAAGGTGCCCCCGTGTTGTCCCCTGGGCGAGGGGGCGTCCCAGGTACGTACTCTGGGGGCGGAGGCTTGGTCCGGGCCCATACGACGGATCTAAGGTGCCCTTTTCTTTGCCAGACCTGTCCTGCTCTCCAGCTGCTTTCAACGTTGGAAAATCCTCTTGAGAGAAGGATAACTGTTGGTTTGAGACCCTTGAACCTGCGGGAGAGGGAGGGAGAGGGCCACAGGGATGAAGACGGCACCATCCACAAGGCTCGTCCTTCCAGCTCGGGAGGGGAAAGACGGAACCGGCTAAGCAACAAACCGCCCACAGACCGTGGGTGGTGTGTGTGTGTGTGTACTTACCACCTTCTTGTCTGACTAGCTTTCCATTCAGCTGCGCCCATGATTTTACACCACCGAGTGCTGAATTTGTATTCTGCGGAAGGATTTAAGAAAAAGAGGAACGTTTTTAACGGGCAGCCCTCGACGTACGGCCTCCACATTTCCATCGCTAAGCGGTTGGTTCCCGGAGCTTCGTCCCGTTTTGACGACTTTTCTGGCCCCGGGTTGCTCGGAAGAACCAACGCTGCCGTTGTTCCAACGAGTCACGCGGTTGTTATGTGAATCGGACTTTGCTTGTCAGGAGGTCTCAAAAGGAGATCACGGGACACTCACCCACCCACCCCCCGGCATGCTGCAACTGCCCCTAAGTACATGCCAGTTGCCAAGCGTTTTTCGAATTCGAACACCCGTCTTTTTGAGTTTGTACCGCCCAACCCACTCGTCCTGCTCACCTCCTGGCTGATTGACGGGTTCCGTTTCTGTAAATTGGAGACAGATTTCTGTAAATCCTGCTGCGGCAGCGACTCCCGCGGCTGTGCGGCTGTGCAACTGGAACTGACACAAAAGGAGAAAGTGACTATGCCACCCAAGTATAGTCAGCAGAGACGGCTATGAATTAACCGCTTCGATATAGGAAAGAAATACAATTATTGTTTGTTTCCACTTGGAAACCGCTTCTGGACTTTATGCTTGTGGGGGGGAAATGACTAAACTAAACTATTCAGATTGTTTTTACTTGCTGGGAAGAAGGAGGTAGTTATTTCTCCCCACCCCCCTTTTATACACCTGTTATATACTTTTTGCATGTCTACACTCCTTGTGGTATGCGTTCTTTTTTCTTTCTTTCTTGCGACTTAATATTAAGAGTTTAATATTTAAGAGTTTAATATTAAGAGTTGGATTGTGCCCACATGGGTGAGCCTGCAATAGATGAATGGCTGAAAAAGTTGATGGGAGTCAGCAGAGACGGCTATAAATTAACTTGCTTCGATTAAGGAAAGAAATACTTTTTTTTTTGTTTCTACTTGGAAACCGCTTCTGGACTTTATGCTTGTGGGGGTGAAAATGACTAAACTATTCAGGTTATTTTTACTTGCTGGGAAGAAGGAGGTGGGTTTTTTCCCCTTTTATACACCTGTTATATACCTTTTGCATGTCTACACTCCTTGTGGTATGTGTTCTTTTTTTTACTCTTGCAACTACCTTGAAGGGATGATCCATCAAGGCCTACCTTGAGGGGGTTGATCCTGGCCTACCTCGAAGGGCTGATCTGATCCTGGCCTACCTCGAAGGGCTGATCCATCAAGGCCTACCTCTAAGGGTTGATCCTGGCCTACCTCGAATGGCTGATCCATCAAGGCCTACCTCGAAGAGCTGATCCATCAAGGCCTACCTCGAAGGGCTGATCCATCAAGGCCTACCTCGAAGGGTTGATCCCGGCCTGCCTCAAAGGGCTCAATCCATCAAGGCCTACCTCGAATGGCTGATCCATCAAGGCCTACCTCGAAGAGCTGATCCTGGCCTACCTCGAAAGGCTTAATCCATCAAGGCCTACCTCGGAGGGCTGATCCTGGCCTACCTCAAAGGGCTTACTCCATCAAGGCCTACCTCGGAGGGCTGATCCTGGCCTACCTCGGAGGGCTTAATCCATCAAGGCCTACCTCGGAGGGCTGGTCTTTCCAAAGAAGGGGAGGTGGAAAGGGCCAACCTCACCTCTTTTGCTCTGGAGGGTCCTGCTTGTTTGCCCATCCTGTTCCGTCCTTGGGCACGATGATGATATTGGGGTCGTTTCCTTTGTGCTCCGATTTCAAACTTGGCAAGTTGGCAGGAGGGGGCATACGCCGTGCGGAAGCAACTTTCCCGAGACTCTGCAAGCCATGTCTAGGAATAACTAGCAGGAGAGAGAGAGAGAAAGAGAGAATAATCCACCCAGACCCATTATCCTCGGCACGGGTTGCAACAAGCAACTGCCGTCTAGAGCCATAAAACGGACATCAAAGTGGGATTATAATTCCGTCCCAATTACGCCGTTTGCAATTGCGGGGACGCCTCAAACTTGCGGCCAATTTGTTTAGTGGCCGTTCGGGGCTATTAAAAAAAAAATTGACTTGGGATCCTTTCTCACATTTACGACCGCTGCAGCATCTCCCCGTGGTCACGCAATCAAAATTCAACCAACTCGTATTTATGACGGCTGCAGCGTCCCGGGGTGTGTGTGTGTGTGTGTCGCGTGGTCTCCCTTTTGCGATCTTTTGACCAGCCAAGTCAACGGGAAAGCCGGATTCACTTAACGACCATGTGACTGATTTAAGAGGCCGAGGGGACTCGCTTCGCGACGGTGGCAAGGAAGGTCGTAAAACGGGGCAAAGCTCACTTAACAGAAGTCCCACTCTTAGACATAGAACATTTGGGGATCGAATGGGGTCGTAAATTGAGGACGACTTGTATTGATAAGAGAAGGAATATGTCCTCCTCGCAAACGCACCTCAGTTTCACCCCAAGCACAACCCAAGCACCCAAAAGCACGGGGGGAGTGGGGGAGAAATTCTCCTGCGGGATCACCTGGTGGTGCCCCATCCATCTCATAACCAGCTTCCCTTCCAAACCCAGATGTGCAGGTGCAAATATTATCGAAAGGAGACTGATTTAAATGTAAAATCTTCTCTTTCTCTCTCTCTCTCTCTCTCTCTCTCACACACACACACACCTTGTTGCCAATCCTTTCCAACTGTGTCTCACCTGTACTTCGGATTGATTCTACTGACTTTCCTTTATATTTATCAAACAGGCTGAGCGTCGTGTACTTGGTTTTCCCATCCTTTCCCTTGGTTATTTGCCCCGAACGATCGGACATCGCGATGAAATGTCATCGAGTAAGGAAATTTCTTGGCACCGCTCCTGATCTACCTACCGGGGAAAGACAAAAAAAAAAAAGCACAAAATCAACACGACAAAAATAAATATTAAAAGACAAGCCGGCAGTGTGAAATTCCGCATGGAAATCCCTCCCCTGTCCAGGTTGTCCGGAATCTGAAAATGCCCCCTGGGGAAAAAAAATATTTTCGAAAACCAGGAGCCAGCCTCCTATCGCTGCAGAGAGAGAGACACAGGTGATGAAAAGATAAAGGGTTACCTTGGACCATTTACGGTGGGGCTGAACACGTCCCACCTGCTTGTTGAATTTAGGCAGTTTTCTAAGTTTGCGCAATGTTTTTGGGAGCTTCTCGACCAACCAAGCTACTTGTCTTGGCACAATAATTCCCTGGGGTGGTGGTGGGGGAAATAAAACTAACCACAATTAACTGGATAACAAAGTTGGAAAGAAAATCTTGGTAAAGCAGGAAAGGAGGAAGAAAGAATGGAAGGAGATCAGAATGAGAGGGAGGGAGGAAGGAAGGAAGAGAAGGGAGGGAGGGAGGAGAGAGAGGGAAGGGAGAAAGATAATATGCTTGGGAAAAGGGAAGGGGAAGAGGGAGGGAAGGAAGGAGATAATATGCTTAGGGAAGAAGGAAGGAAGGAAGGAAGAAAGGAAGGAGATAATATGCTTAGGGAAGGAAGGAAGGAAGGAAGAAAGGAAGGAAGGTAATATGCTTGGGAAAAGGGAAGGGTAAAATGGAGTCAA
>JANHFT010002148.1:0-11635 GCA_032467955.1 Pseudoxenodon macrops
TATTATTATTATTATTATTATTATTATTATTATTATTATTATTATTATTATTATTATTATTATTATTATTAAAAGAGATCCTTTTTATCCATCATCCCTCTCTCTTTTGGAAATTTCCCTTCTCCTCTTTTTACCTTGCCTCCCATATTCCTCCCTTGGATTCTCATCTACTTTCATTTTCAATCCAACCATTATTTCCATCTTCACTATTTTTTGCTGCCAGTCCACCCACAGATCTGCCAAATCCTCTGTCTTTTTTCTAGAAATGTTTTTCAATTTATTGACTTCCATTTTTCTACCTCCTAATATATATTCTCCCAATTTTACTTCATCCTGCTTTATTATCTCCTCTTTCTTATCTCCTTGTTCTATTTGTTGTGTGTTCTGTTTCATCTTGTCCTCTAAGGTTCCAGTTATCTCCTGATTCCTGGATTTTATTATCTTGATTCATCATTCCTTGTTGCACATTTTCAGGCTTTCCAGTTACATTATGAAGCAAGTCCTTTATCTCTCTGAAGTTACCCATCAGTGTTGTAAATGTTTTGCAGTAGCGACATAAGTCTCTTTTAGAAGTGCCTCCAATTCTTCCCAAGGATCCATCTTGCTTTGTCTTAAAGAGTTCAAATAATATTCAATGCTCTAACAATAGTCTAGCACCACTCTAGAGTCTATTCTTTTTAACTCCCTGAAGCCAGCAGATTCCAAATCTTAACATTAATCATCAGAAGATACAATAGTTATAATTCTATATATCTCACTATTGATCAATAGGTTCCATTTATACGGTCCAGGGTTTTTTCCAAATTATCCTTTAGATCCACTCTTTAAGTTGCTAGTTAGTTCCAGTATTCAAAGTCATTCAATTAGACATCCTCTAAATTTTCAAGGTTGGACCTCTAGTAACCATAGAGTAGATAGGTGTAGAACAGTAAATAATAAAGCAGACCTCCAGGTATTATTCTTCTCTTTTCAGAAATTTCCAAGGCTGCTTGATTATTCTAGGAGTATAACATAGTATATATCCATTCACAAGTAGGTGACAGCTCAGCTTAAAATTTGACATTACAAAGTCACTTTAAAGCTATTCTGCCAATTATATACTTCAATTTAATTCAAACAAAATATCCAATAGATAATTAGCTGCTCAGCATTTTTGAGTGCCTAATCAGTCATGCCACTAGAATTTATACCTCCAGTCCTTTCATATTTTATATCTTTCACACATTTCCTGTTTGGGTGCAATTTTTCTCTGCCTCTTCTTGATCTTCTTAAAAGTTAACTTCTTAAAAGTTAAAAGAGCCTCTTTTTCCGGATTGATTTTCTTTTTGGGTCTAATCCTAAACAGAAGTTAAATTTTACCCAGCTCCAATCACTGCCCACTTTCACCGCTCCAGCACAATCTTACTTTCTTTGGCAATCCCTGCTTCACGGTGGCCATGATGGCTGCCTAGTCTTCATCTTTGGTATAGAGGGGAAAAAAAACTGGGTTCAGCTAGAGAGCCACTGCTCTCCATGGCCCGCAGGGAGCCCCTCCTTATTGGTCACCCCTACAAGGTAACTTTAGCCCCTTTGGGGGGAGCTGACGAAGAAGATTCGGCACGGGGGTGTGGAGCCCCATTTGCCTGCATTGGCCTCACAGCGACATCACCGGAAGTCTTTGATTGCATTTTGAAATATACAGCATATACTGTTTCAGTCAGCAGACTACATAAAATCAATTCCAGCTGGTCTCCCTTCCAAGAGTATAGTATGCTAAGGGATACTCTTCCAAGAACCCTTCCTTTAGCACAGGAGTGTCAAACCTGCATTGTCACAGCATCATCACGTGACGTATCAGCTCTTTTTCCCCCTTCGCTAAACTGGGTGGGAACAGGGCCAACACGTGACAGATCCGGCCCACAGGTCGCAACTTTGACACCCCTGCTCTAATACAAACAACTTCTACCTGGAACCTTACTGTACTCTTCAAGACAATTTCTCTCTCCTGCAATAAAAACTTTGATAGTCCTTTGCTATTCAGGAATTACTTTCTAAATGTACCTCTTTCCACCCCTGCTCTAGTACGAACAACTTCTACCTGGAACCTTACTGTACTCTTCAAGACAATTTCTCTCTCTTGCAATAAAAACTTTGATAGTCATTTGCTATTCAGGAATTACTTTCTAAATGTACCCCTTTCCACACATGGAACAACAAAAAATGTTTGTCATTCCTGATCTCATAACTTACTTTATCACTCTTACTTTCTCACACTTAATGGCTGGGGGTGGGGGTGGGTGTAGGAATTTATCAGAAGAAAATCAATCAGAAGAAGAGAAACAGTTCTCCATCTCCCTGATCCCAACTTCCTCTTTGGAAATGAATTTTACACAGTCACTCATGCCCAGTCACATCCTGGCTTGACTACTGAATTCACTCCAAATGGGGCTCCATTTGAAAACTACCTGGAAGCTTCAATTAGTCTAGAATGTAGCAACAGTACAGACAGCAATGGGCCTGCCCATCAGTATGCCCATCTAAAGCTGCTGTTTTACAAGCTGCAGTTGTTGTTTGTTTCCAGGTGTGATTTAAGCAGCTGTTACATATAAAGCACTACATGACATAGGGTTTGCTTGCTTCAGGGACTGCCTGCCTATCCTCGCATTTGCCTTGCACATTTGTTCCTGCAGGGTTGGCATGTTGTGGGTTCCTTGGATTAAACAATGACACCTATCAGGACTAGAAGTAGATCTTCCCAGGGACACCACCTGCCCTCTGGGAACAGATTCCCCCACGATCCAAATGGTCCCCACTCTGCTATTGTTTGGAAGAGCTAGGAAGACTTGGCTTTTCACTCAGGTCTTTGACATGGAGGACCCTTCACATCATCGTGCTTGCCATCTTTTAGCTTTTTATTTTTTATTGATTTTATTATAAATGTTTATTGTTATGAGCCACTCATAGTTGATAGGAGTCAGAATGATGACAAAATGTTTAATAAATTACTATTGTTACTATTAATTTTAAACAGAGCTCTTGGCAGAGTCTGCAGTACTCATTACCCGGTGAGACGGGTTCAGACCTCAGCAAAAGAAAAACATGCCTGGAATTATTACCTGCATCTTCATGCCATCCAGACCCAGCCTGCAAGAAAAGCAAAAGCAAGCATGAGAGGTCCAGCAAAACAGAAACAGGTAAGAGGCTTATAAGTTTTACCAGTATAAACAGTGAGTCCAATGCCATGAATAGCATGAGCATTGGGCTTCTAGGCATTCCTGGAAGGGCCTTTTGAATAAGAGACAATGGATAAATTAGGGCTGGATGTGAGGAAGGAGGCAGGCGAGCTAGATCACCCACCCTTATACATACTGGCCTACTGCTAAAACTCTTCAGTGATTTCCTAGAGGGGTGGGCCACAACACAAATGGAAGAAAAAAAACGACCTTGTAAGATTTTCTACCTGGAACTTTAATGTGTACTTCTCATCTCAGGATATCTCTCTCCTACAATACAGATAGTCCTCAACTTACAACTGTTTCAAGTAGTTTAATAAAATGCAGTTAAAAATGCTAATAATTAAGAAATTATATTTATACATACACACACAAAAAAAACCCACACACAGGAAGTGCCTCAAAAGAACAGATAGAGGTAAATCCTAGAGAGGCAGGAAATGCATCACAAAACAATGGAGATGAATGCTAGAGAGGAATAAAGCTGCATACAAGGCAGACATAACACCTGTAACATCTTCCCCTTTTCATATTAACAACACACAACATTGTAAAAGTTCAGATGATAACCAGTACCAACACTGGTCTATCAGGTGGTTGCAAACATCTGCCACTACAGGTGAAGACTGGCCCTCTTGTGCAGACCGGCTCTCTTTGTACTAAGAGTTTCTCCGATCTTACTGAGGCCACTGGGCTCTTTTCGCCACTTACTGGGGCGTCCAGCGTTTGACTACTGTTGGGTATACCAATTCGCTCAGAACTCTCATCAACATTAGTCTGAGGCATCATCACTGTGCATTCTCAGTGGGTAAGTGTGGTGTGGTAATACCAGGTGCATCTGGCCTGTCCACTGGATATGGAAAATCTGGCTGTTGAGCCACACGTAAATCGAACTGGAACCACAATTTCCATTCCTAAGCAAGGTGGTTGTTAGGCGAGTGATGCTAGATTTTACTATCTTTTTTGCCATGAATGTTAAGCAAATCACTGCAATTGTTAAGTGAAAGAAGAGATCCTTATGTGAATCAGCTTTCTCCATTGACTTTGCTTATTGGAAGTAGGCTGGGAAGCACAAATAGCGACCACATAACCCTGGGATGATATAACCATCATAAATAAATGCCAGTTGCCAAGTGCCCAAATTTTAATCATGTGACTATGGGAATGTTATGATGGTTATAAGAGTGAGAATTGGTTGTAGGTCATTTTTTTCAGTGCTGTTGTAATTTCATATGGTCACTAAACAAATGGTTGTAAATCGAGGACTACCTGTATAACCTTAGATAATCCATCTATATTCTAGAAATACTTTCTAAATAAATTTTGGAGTGCATATGGTATCTTCTAAAGGATAGTAGGCAGTATTTAAAAGAGTCATGTTGCACTTTCAAACTACATAACAGCTTTCATAACATGGTATCTTTTATCTGTGTTGCACTAGACTAGAATTCACACTTTGCAAAGTCAACTCCCAAGATAACTAACCAGAATTGCTAATTCTATAGTCCAACACATCAGGAAGATTCCAGGTTAACATTTGCTAGACAAGTTTGGATTTCAACAAAGCCTTACCAGAGATAGTCAGAGATTCTAGAAACGTGTCCTTGGAATGCGGGAGAGTTTTCTCCTTCAATATGCCAGCGCACTAGCATGTTAATTGTTTTAGATATCTGCAAAGGCAAAGAAATAACTATCATTTTCCTCCTAAAATCTAAAGTCATCTGAGAGTAATAGCTATGCTTCTTCACAAATGTAACTCTTCATCATTTCAAAAACTTCTGAGAAAACCAGTGTCTTCTGTTTAAGTGTAGACACAAATGAGAAATATTTAGAAGTACAAGCTTTTTCATAAAATCCAAGGGATGTCTTCAAACAGCATTGAGTTTAACTCTGAAGGACAAAAATATTAGATGAAAGTACCTTGAAACATGGAATCTCAACAAATGCACTCTAGTTTTTTATTTACAAAAAAATGTAAAAGTGATGTTCATTTTATTTAGAAATGGATTAATTTTTTTAAGATGGAATATTTCCATTTGATGAAAAATGCATGATGCCTACTCTTTCTTCAAGGGTGTAAGAAACCAGGAATACAGTTGACACCTTCAAGTCACAAAAGAGCCGATTCAGACTGATGTCCAAACACCATCAGGTCTTTCTAGTGTGAAGGATATTCAATTCAATTGAATGCCTCATCTCCTTTAAAGCATCCTATGCATCCTTCCCATGCCAACTCCTTCCACAGCATCAGCACACACTGAGTAGCAACCAACAATACCATCCCTTATTCCACTGCAGACTGGCCATTACTCTAGTGTTTCCTACCACTCATCAGAGAAAAGTTTCCTCCACAACATTGTCTTAATTATTGCTATGCCTAGAAGGCAGACCAGGGTGGCTGCAGAAAATATTAGATAGAAAGAGAGGAAAATGGATTAGATAAGGTTGTTGGGTAGCTGGAATGTTCAGAAATGATGTGTTCATTGTTTGCAGTTTATGCTGCTCCTCCACATTTGCAGGAGAAAGAAAATATTCCCCTTAAGGCACACTCATAGCATCCAGACTGTGACTAGGGCTGCAGGCGGCTGCTGTTTCTGTGGGAGGTGAGTACAACAATTGACTGTCAAGAGCAATGAGTCCTCACCCCCAAGGGATCAGAGCATTGGAGGTAAGTGCAACCTGATCCCACTAGCAGGTATTACATCCATTTCTCTTTCACTTTCACCTTATTACAGTCTATATTCATGATGGCGAACGTATGGCACACATGCCACAGGTGGCACGCAGAACCATATCTGCCACCATGGGAGCCATTGCCATAGATCACTTTCAGCGCACACACACCCTCTCCTCCCAGGAGTCTCCACGTGGCCCATTTTGAGGTAACTAAAGGTCTCGTGCGGAGGCTCTGGGAGGGCATTTCTGGCCTCTGGAGGGCCTCTGGGGGTGGGGGGAGGGAGAGCGAGAACTGGGCCTTCCGGTCCCACTGGAAGTTGGGAAACAGCCCATTTCCAGACTCCAGACGGTTTCCAGGGTGGGAGGCCGTTTTTGCCCTCCCCAGGCTCCAGAGGCTGACAGAACACACTGTGCCATCATGTGCCGAAAGCAGGGGGAATGCTGGGGGGTGGGTTGCACACACATGCATGGGGGTTGCATTAAATTATGGGTGTGGGCACGCATGTGCGTAACCCCCCCACCCCCGCACCGCTTTTGGCACGCGACGGCAAAAAGGTTAGCCATCACTGGTCTATACAAACAAGCAGAGTGCTCTGTAACTAGATATCTAGATATAGATACATATAGAGATAGATACAAATAATGATTAAGACAAAGTTAGAATACATTTCTAAAACAACCTAACTAACATTTATGGGTTTACTACTTAAAACCAGGGAACTTTCTTCTTCCACAATAGTCAGTTGGGTAATTTAATCCAGATCTAACTAAGGGTTAATATTTAGGTTTAGTAGCAAGTCATAGAGTCATAAACTTTATAATATTATACTTCATGATGTGAAGGAGACAAACAGGTTCTCTTCTCCCTTCATCTCTTTCTAATAGGATATGTACCATCAGCCTGATTGTAAAACGTTGTACACTTAGGAAAAATGTTTTCAAGAAAAGTTGATGAGAATTCCACATACTTTCTAAAAACTCCTCTCCTTTGGACAGGGCTAGTGTTTGTGCAAGATAGCACATATTTGCTCCTTTTCATTCTTATCAGAAGAAAACAATATCCTAATCAAGGAACAACCAAGGAGAAAACCACATCCCCACCAATACTGGCAGGGCAAGCTGCTGAATATAAACAGGGAGAAAATCCCACACTTACCAGCACTAATGATGGTACTTGTTGAGTAATGAAACTTGGTTGCAAACAAAAAAAACAAAACCCAAGCTCAGAGAGCACCAACAAACTATGGTGCCACTGATTTTCTGCAGAACAATTTATGACACAATACAGAGCTATTGAATTAAATGATGCTTAAAAACTACCTACAGGGCCAATGCTGATGAACTTGGTAAATTGGTCATCAGCCTTGATATGATCATATAATTCCTCCACAGCTCGCTGTCTCAATTTTTTGATATGGAATTGCTCATAGATATTGGCTATTGCTGGAATAGAAGCAGAAAGAGACCTATGGAAGACTCAGTTTACCTTCTGAAAAATCTGAAGCAAATACAACAGAAACTGTTATTCAATCAATTTGCAAATGCAACATTTCCTTGGTAATTCAAGCTGCAATTGGGAAACACATCTAATTTTCATTTAACATATTGCTCCAGGCAGACAATGTCTAGTTTTTACACCTTTCTTAATCTTCATTTCCCCACACGGACACAAATACACACACAAAGACTTTGGTTTATAGCTTTGCCATTCCCTGTTAAATGTATAGGTAATCTTCAGGTAATGATGGCAACTGGGACTGAAATTTATATCACTAAGCAATGTGATAAAAGCCTAAGTCACATGACTGCATCACTTAGCAACAGCAATCCCTGCAGTCCCTAGTGCAGTTGTTAAACAAGTGAGTACTTCCTTGCAACTTCCTGCCAACTTCCATTAATCAAGATCAGTGGGGAAACCAGCAGAAAGTTGCAAGTCCCAGGTGCTCACAAGGCCACAAGCAGGTAGATAAGTGGCTGCTGCCAGGTGGGAGAGAGAGGGAGTGCACAGGTGGGAGTGCACAGGTGGTCAGGAAGGAATGGCACAAATGCTGTGTGGCTTGGGCTGGATGCTGCAGTGCTGTTTCGTGGGAGAGGATGTACAAGGGTATGTGAGTGACTAGGGAGGGTGCTTTCAGATAGGAGAATAATATATCTGTTATATCACCATTATTTTGGGGAACCATTAGATACAATGAAATGTCAGGAGAAACACCTGTTATCTTCCTTATAGTCTGAGAACCCTTTTGGAATTAAGAAGATGCTTCCTTGACAGCGTTTTTTATTCTGCAGTGAAATGGAATCTGGCAAGAACAAATGAGAGGGGCCCTTCGGCAAGAGGTAGGTTCACATACCATAGATCACTTTCAGTAGCCAGCTATGTGGTGTGTATAAATCCCCAGATGCAATATTATTTTTTTGTGCTGGCCAGTCAATACTGTCGTAATCTTGTACATAGAGTTCCTATAAAAGAAGCCCGGAAGAATAAAGAATTAGCATTTGAAGATCCACAAGAAATCTTTTGAACAGGCAAAATTGTTTCTTAAGGAACATGCCAGAAGCACTGACCTCCAGCAATAGCCAGAAGACCTTTAGAGAGATTGCACCTTAGTTTATCATCATGAGACCAGAAAAAACAATTGCGCCTGCCCATTATTTATTTAACATTGTATCCTAAAAGAGATTAGACAACTTGACTCAGAAGCAATTTTCCAATCAGTACTGACCAATGTACAACCCAGTGGAAAAGTGCTAGAGGCAACTGATGAAGCAAAAGAATTAAACGAGGACACAGAAATTGCAGATATTCCGAAAGAAGAGGATGTCAGTCATTTGATAATGCAATTAAAGTCATTTGCCATGGAAAAATGCCCAGGTATGTTGAGTGGTATGGCCAGCATTCAGATTGCTTTCTCCACTTACCTTCATAACAAGAATAAGAAACAGACTAAAATTGACTCTTTTTTTCAGAATGAACAAACCATGAGAAAACAATACATACGTAAATGTATTGATTTTGTATGATGTAGTATTGTATGAATGATTTTCCTATGTTTTCCTATGTTTTTTGTGTTTCTGTACAGTAAAATGAAGCATGTGTACATATCAGTACAGTTGTTCCATATGCTGACCACTTTCATCCAGTCCCTTGGGTGGTCAACTTTCAGAGGTTTTACTGTATTTTATGAACAGATAATTACAAGCTTAAATAGTAAGGCTGTGTATTCTTTGAAAACTATTTGGAAAAGATGCTTTGGAATATGAAAGAGCACAAGCACAGCACCTCTTTAAAGCAGCACTGAATACAGGGGTGCTTTCATGAGTTAATAAATGTGTGGAAGCCTGAAAAATGCGGCTGATTTAAAACAATGCCTTAATCCCATGCATTTCATAATACCTCTTTGAAATAATTTTTGAAGTATGTACACCCCTTCTAAATTGGTCTAATACAACTCTGGAATATATTTTTAGAGCAAACAGAAGAAGAAAAATCAAAAGGGGATTTTCCTATCAGATTTCAATTTTGGGGACTGGAAACTGAAAATTGGCCCAACCCTGCATCTTAAAAAGATCAGAGATTCCATTAATTGAAACTCATTGGATTAATAGGAAAGCTATACTTTGGCAACTACCTGTCGAAGGCTCAAGATAAGTTCATCTTCTTCTGCAGTGAGGCGGATAGCATAGCAGTAGGCCATTGGCAGGTAAACCTGGCGGCAATGACACCAAAGTGTGGAAGGGTTAGCTGGCATCCACGAAGGAAACAACCTATTGTGAAGTAGAAGAAAGAAAAAGCTCGTAACAGTCGATTGATGGCTGCAAAGACAATGTAACAACTTGACTGAAGGAAACTTATAAAAAGAGCATGACAACAAAACATGGAGTTTCATCCAGCAGGCTTTGAAAAATTGGCCACTGGCATGCCCATCTTATCTAACTATCAGACCTCAAAGAGTCTCCATGAAGTTGTCCAGGGTATAAATAATTTCACATTTGGGGACAGTATCAAAAATATTGGAATCAGATTGTAATATTTTGGTCTTAGATGAAAACTGTGATAGAGTGAACCTATTTACTCTTACTACTCTAATAGGTAGACAGGTTTGGAGAGCCATTTGGTAGTGGTTAAGGTACCATACATTCCTTCTTGGTGGGAGTTTTTTATCTGAAACTTTGAGGTGACTTTTTAAAAGTAAATATAGGAAATTCCTCCTCAGCTTGTAGAAAAGAAAACAGAAGAGAAAATAAAACAGGCATTTAGAGGACATTCAAGAGCCCATATCAGGAAAAAAGATCCAAAAATACTCCCATAATAAATACTGAAACAGATTCCATTAATAATGTAGCTTCTTAAATCTCACAATAAAAATACAACTAAGAAATCATTGTGAAGCTTTCCCTATAACTCTTACCTCATAAATAAATTTTGAGCAGTTTAAACTTAAAAAGTGGTCTGTTTTAGAAGGAGATAGGGGGCATAATCTGGAAAATAGGTTGAAAGGTAATAAACTGATCTAAAGGAATAGGAAATTAACTGACTTGCATACAGTATGTGCAAATTCATACAAAGAAACCTTTGTATTTTGGGAGGGGGGATGGTAATTTTTTTTTCTGGTCAAGTGCATCCATCCATATAATGAAGACAAGGTATAATTTTCTTGATGATGATTTTACACACCACATCTCAGGAAGCAACGTATTCATTCCTTCCCAACTGTAGACATTCAAGACAGACAGCCAAAATTTACCCCAGGAAGCGACTCCTACAGCACCACCTGAAGAATTCCAAAATAAAATAATATCAAAACAGCTGCCAACTTTATAAAACATAAACTGGTCATAGTTATTATAGAGGAGAAGAAAGGGGAGAAATGATCTACCATGTTTCCCCAAAAGTAGGACATGTCCTGAAAATAAGGCCAAGCCTGGTTTTTGGGGTGGGCGTAAATATACACCCTCTCCCGAAAATAAGCCCTAGTGAAAGGGTGGCCGTGGCCAGCACAGGAGGCAGCCCTTCCCTTGTCACCTCATGACTGCTGGGCCCTTTAACCTCGGCCCGTGGATCAGCTGATCGAGCGAGGGCTGGAAATTCTGTCTCTCTGGGCGCCTGGAGATATTTCCAGCGCACTCTTACTAGCCCCAACTCTGCCCACAGCGCTAGGCAACCTTGCAGCCAAGGGCCCCTCTGTTCCACAGCTCACACACGTCTCACGGCCCAACATGTTCCACCCCAACCCGATGGCAACAGCAGCCTGGCTGCTTCTCTTCCCCCCGTCCCTTTAACGAGAGGAATGGAAGGTGAGGCGGGGGGAAAACAAGACACGTGGAGCAAGACATGGCTCCCCTTGCTGTCTCTTCTCCCCCTCCCCTCGTCGGACATGGCAGGGCTCCTGCTCCTTGCTTAGCCACCCGCCCCCTTTAGCGATGAAATTTTGGGGTAGCAGGTGGGGTGGGTCACGAGACATGTGTCTTTCCTTTCCAGCTCCATTGCATTCCTCGCCGTGCAGGGAAGCACATTGTAAAAGAAAATTTCTCGTGGGTTTGAGATATTTGATTGAACTCGCGAGAAGTTTTCTTTTACAACATGCTTCCCTGGACACAACGACGAGGAATGCAATAGAGCTAAAAGTGTCAAGTAGAATATGTGTCTCGCCCTGCCCCGCCCACCCCATCCCCTGTCCCACCCCCAAATTGTGCCCGAACATCTTACCAGCGTCTGGCTTCTCTCCACTTCTCTCTTTTGGCCAGGC
>JANHFT010002148.1:24728-35684 GCA_032467955.1 Pseudoxenodon macrops
GACTCGATAGAGAGAGGAGTGATTCACCACACGTCTGTCCTATTCGAAAGGACTGAGTGAAAGCTGGGTATCCTGGCCCGAAGGCGGTTTATATACTCTGTAAAGACTCAGTCCTATTGGCTAGGAGGATGAGGTAATTCCCCATGCCTGCATGCTAGCTCCACCCACTATGGAGAATGGCTTATTTCCAAGCCCAGCTACACTTAGTTTTAGAATAAAAAGCAATTAAACAGAAATTGTTGTTCATAAATACAACACTTATACAAAAAGACAATCCTACCTTTCTTGGTTTTGTTGGATCTCCTTCTTAGTTTTTAAGCTGGCTTCCTCCCATGAGAAAGGACAAATGAATTTTTGCAATTGCTCCTTTAAAAAATATACATGTATCTGTCCATCTTTACTAACTGCTTCTAAAAGATGCAAAAAAAATATATACAACCATCAGAAAATTAACAGCAAGCAGATTTTTCCAAGTTCATCACAATTTATTTGTGCTTATTTACTTACACTGCCCAACTCTCAGTGACTTTAATCTTAAAATGAAAATTGTATCCATTTATATAGAATGCTAGCTTAACTAAGCAGGGAGACAAACAACAAATCTAACTTTCCATCCTTTATTTTACTCTTTGCAGATATAGAATATGAACTGCAGAGATTAAAAGTATTTGTTTAACTTTTCTACCCTATCCATCAAATTTCAAGGAAAGTTTAGAATACAGGAATTCATAAAACTTTTTAATATGATAATATAACAGCAATACAAACTTTTACCTCCTTACTTACAATGAAATTTATAAAGAAATCTGAGCACACTTAACATTTTTTTATAGAAAGAATACAGCAGATTTTTTCATGTTTTTCATTTTTTTCTTGCACAAAATAAAGTAGAAAAATTAATTTAAAATGGAAATGAATGAGCTTGGGATTTTTAATGAAATTATTCTTTCAGAAATTTTTACTAACTTATGCTACAAAGTAGTTTATTTGACTTTTTCTCTTAATGGCATAAATACTTGTTTTTCTCGATGTCACTCTAATATTTTTTTTAAATATCAACATCTAAAACAGGTTAAACCAAAAGACTGAAAACGTAAAACATTTTCTTTATCAAGAAACATAATGAGACTTTTAGAGCATAAAAACAATGTCCCTCCCTGAGGTTTCTACAGTTGTTACTGAGATTATTTTTAAATTGGGGTGGGACTAGTAAATAATAATTAAGTTTAATATTAAATTTAAATAAGATAGTCTTTTAAGCCCATGCATTTATGAATATTAACCTGAAAAAGATTAGCACCGAATTATCACAAGCATTTCCCAAATCAGAGCTACCAAAATTTATTACCAAAAATGTTACTTCCAAACTTGTGATAACACTGAAAGATCAAGACTACTAGTCACTGAAGCCCTGGTTTCAGTGGGAGAAACATTTGAGAGGAAAAATTCACTTTTTCCATGCCTTACCCAATTTTATACATCTTGATCATGTCTCCCCGAATGTTTAATGAAAAAATAAAAAACAAAACTTATTCTAAAGTATAGGGTTTCAAAACTAATATATCAAATACAATTTAAAAAGAAATATGTAACAAAACTGAAAAATTATTGCTCAAAGAATCTTTTATTACCTGGTGCTACTGAAAGGCGAGGAGGGTTCCAGTCTCTCAATTTATGATTAATGCACAATGCCAAGATATGATCCCAAGGAATTTCCCAAACAGAGGGACCATCTTTTTCTGCATTGGCATGCTTCTGATCCTTCCACTTCAAGTAAATGTTGCTCAACAAATTCTCTACCTGAGATTGGAGTATTTCCTGGGTCTGATGAGAGCTAGCTGTTTGGGACACATACTGGAAAATCATGGCACAAACAAGAAGCCAGGGAGCTGGGAGAAAGGGGAAAAGAAAAACATTTATTTTGCTATGCCAAATTATGGGGAAATCAGAAATTTTATTTTATATCCCCATTTTATTCAGATAAAATGTCTACAAGAAATCTGGGAATGGCCTTAGCAAATCATTGTAATTCCTCTGAGACACACATTAACCCACGCCTGCTTATTCAATTTTAAATCTTTAGGCACATTAAAATTGTGGTCTGCCCTTAGATGGAAGGTTCTTACCACCAAAAGGAGGAACATCCATTTGCGGAATCTGAAAGGACAGCAGCGCCTTCTTTAACCATGCAAGATGGCTGGGTTTGTTCCACTGGAGGTGGGGAAGCCACTTGTTGCCTCCAGCCTCTGCAAATTCGGTTACAGGCCAGGACAAATCCCTAAGATCTTCTGAAGTGGCAACTTCAGCCAGGAACTGTATCACACTGTTGTACAGGTCTATTATGATGCTAGGGTCTTGAGAGGGTAACCCAGCCATATATCTCTCCCACTTATCTTGATAGAAAGCTTGGGTGAAATTACAGTGAAGGCCATCTTCAAGGTACTGCATGATGGTCTGGCAGCAAAGTTTGATAGATTGTGGACACTGAGTCACCAACCACTGTACTGCCTCAGAGAGCTGTGAATAAAAGCAGAGACAATAAATTCACAACCTGACAACAGAAAAGATAAAGTGCAAATCCTGTGTTAAATCCTTCCCAGATTACAACTCTTGCTTAGACTGAAACATTTTAGTCCAACTATATTTTATTAGATTTATATTTGTTTATAAAGTCAAGGCATCATACACAGCAATTCCTTCTCCCATTCCCAGCAACAGCAACATTTTGAAGTTATTGGATTGACAGAAAGACTGGCTCAAGTCAGTAAGTCACCTTCCATGACTGAGGGTGGATTTCAAGTTGGGTCTCCCAAATACCAATCCAGTGGCATTAGCATTACTTCATCGTTTTTAGATCTAATGAACTATTTTCTTTTTTTTTTATTGTCAACATTTAGCCAACCTCTTAGACCTTTATTCCCATGAAGAATGGAACAAAAATCAGAATGTTGACCTGATCATTTCTAATATTGTCTAGAGTATGCAATGATCCCTTTAAAAGATTAAGAATCAACTACAGAAAAACAGAAAGTAAATCATCCAAGAGCAAAAATCATAAATATGTGAAGAAACAAAAATAAAAATATCAATAGGGTTTAAAATGCTGGTTTCTAAGAATCAGAAACAGATGACACGTTTATTTCCAGGATTCATTATGAGAAAATTTATCTTTGTTCTAAAAAGATTGATATTAAATGCAATATTTAGAATGTAGTCAAGAATAATGTTCTCTTATTATAACAGCCGATAGACGTATGCAAGACAAAGATGTTTCAGTTCCATGTATGGATGCCTACGGAGCATCTGTCAATAAGTCCTTAAAACAACTGTGATTTTTCCAGGAATCATACAGCTGCCCTTTGTTGCTGCAATGGGTTCCTGGGAAAAGACATGTTTGTTCTAGCCATGGATTACAAACTTCATCCATAGAAAGTTCTTACCTTGCTGGAACCCTGCAAATCATTGACAGAATCTGGGATTTCAACAATACTGTAGTTTGATATAAGTTTAGCTGAAATCAAGTCAGGCAGCATCAAACCTTTGAAAACAAGAAGCTGCACTTTAGCTATATAATGCAGAGAATAAAGAGGATGATCTTGATGAAGGGAGAGGAGTTTTACTGCCAAGACAACAGGTAAACACTGTTTAAACCCAGATGAGGAGGGAGGGTTATGAAAACAACTCAAACAGGCACTTCCCTAATTTGTATGATATATACAGGTACTCCTTGAATTATGACCACAGTTAAGCTCCAAATTTGTTATTAAGCAATGCGGTTGTTAAGTGAGTAGCACCTCATTTTATGATCTTTCTTGCATGATTATTGAGTGAATCACTGCAGTTGTTAAGTTAATCATGTGGTCATTAAGTGAATTTGGTTTTCCCCTGTTGACTTTGCTTGTCAGAAGTTGGTTAGGAAAGTCACAAATGGCAATCACATGATCCTGGGATTCTGCAACTATCATAAATACATGCCAGTTGCCAAGCACCCAAATTTTGATCACATGAACATGGGAATGTAAGTGTGAAAACTGATCATAAATCACTTTTTTCATTGCTGTTGTAACTTCAAACAAATTGTTGTAAGTCAAGGAGTACCTGTAAAAGAGGGAGGAAGGGAAGCACATTTAGATTTGCAAGATTCTGTTGCCATAGCAATCTTAATAAAAAATAGTTTTAGGTCTATGTAGCATCTAGAGTTGACACACAACTTCTTATCCTCCCCAGATATGCACAGGAAGAAACTGGGACAACTATACGAACAGTTTAAGCTAGAGGTCGGTAATCTTTAAAGGTTTAAGTATATCAAATAGTAGGAGACAGATTAATTAGCATTTTCATGTACATTTTCATGTAATTTGCTCTCCCCCACATAGATGCACATAGAAAACTTTTTGTATAGTTTCATGCGCAGCTTCTCACTACATGATCTGCACTCATGCACAAACATTTCCTCCACTCAAGATAGAGAACTAGCTTCACCTGAATAAGAACCACAGAACTTCCTTTTCCCTTTCCTAGTCCCTTGCAAACTTCAGCACTTAACACAAGAGTCCTACTAGGTAAAGGGTGAAAAATGAGAGCCTCAGCAGGTATTCATGGAGGCTTAGTACTAGGAAACTCCTTTTTTAGGGGAAAATACCAACCAATATTATCATCCATCTAAAAAACTTATTCTGAGAAGATTCAGTTCTAGCTTTCCTTGACAAAAGCCTAGATTTTCTATTTAGTTTTAAACTCTTATACATTATTTATAAGGTAATTGAATTTGTTTCTATCTTGGATATCACCATAAATGACATATTAGTTCAAAGTTCTTTACATACCTTCCTCTACTTCCTTTTTCACGGTCTCATTTCTAAGACTGGGGACAAGAACCACAAGAGGTAGTTTTGGTTGGAAAGGTATTACTTGAAAGAGCCGTTTCAGCTGAAGTAAGGCTGAAAGCCAATATACATCTTCCTCTGCAGGATCATCACTTCTTACTTGAGGTGATAGAAGAAGAAGAAGCCCACTAGTACCAAGTAATTCTTTCAAAGTTTCTGGGTCTTCAAGTTCAGAAGTGCCAAGTGTTCCACAAGCCACCTACACAGGACATGGAAAACAATTTATTTCTATTTACAGAAATAGCAAAGAAGTGCCCACTTTAAAATTCAGAAGCATTCTTCAAAGTCTGCAGTAATGTTTTGTAAATAAAAGAGTTCTCAAAAACATTACAAGTCCAAGAATTCAGATTTTTAAAACTTTCAAATAATTTTTTTTTAAACATTCAGATGGCAGTTTATTTTTATTTTGTATTTCTAAACCACCTGTCTCCCTCAAAGAGGGGTGCTAATTGCTGAAATAAAGCCTGGTGCAAGTTCATTGTCTTCTAATCTCATATTTTTTAGTAAGTATTAAACCAATGTTTCCCAGCCTTAGCCATTTCTGGGCGTATGGACTTTAACTCCCAGAATTCCACTGCCAGTATAGCCATTAATAAGAATTCTGGCAGGTGAAGTCCATACCCTTGGAAATGGCCATGGTTTGGAAACATTTATTTACACCCACCAGTCTTGAAATGAATCAAAATTCTTAAGAGTTTCCACGGCTGTACGTGGACTTAAACCTGAGTCTTCCTAGCTCTTAACTACTAACCCAGACAAGTTATCATGTTTCTGTTTCTGAACCTCTCTTTCACTCTGGCACAGTTGAACTAAAAGTAGCAATCAATCCACAGGCTCTGTTCAAGACCCTCTTCTCTGATTATGGATTTCATTACTTTACCTACTGTATGTCCTGCCTTCCCACAACCTTTGAATTACTACAGCTACTTTGAGTACAGAAGGGTACTGTCCTTGCCCAAAACAGAATGTGTTTTAGACTATCTGTCAAGATAGTGGCATCAGAAAATTATTACTTGAGCAGACCTTTATGCACACACTAAGACAGGTTTCTTGATCTTCTTGTGACTGGAGAGATGTATGCAGTGCAAGTGTTTGAATTCTGCTGTTTGCCTGAGATGCAGATTCCTTTTCATTTCTGTTGATTTGAAATTTAGCTTTCAACCATTCCATTAAAATTCTATAATCAGAAAAGAAATAAGTACTTTCAGAACTGTATCACAGATTTGATTCCTAGCACAATGTCCAATTAAAATGTTAAATATTTGTTATCATACAAAAAAATAATTTATCAAATGGTATAAGATTATGATGAAGATATATTTAATTAATATGATTTTGAAGCACTGATTAAAATCAGCTTACGAAAATAAATTTATAGAACTTGCAACGGTAGCATGAAGCATGAACAACCCTAATTCATTACTTTCAAACACCCCAACAATCACTGAAGAGGCTCAGTCTTACCTGGCCTATTTATAGTTCTATTCCACATTTAGGGAGATTTCCTCCTACATACTTTTTTATTACTATTGCAAAATTGTAAGGTTCTTGTTTATAGTTGTCATTCTAGCTATATTAGCAACATCTATTGCTAAGTAGTGGAAATATAGAGCATGATTTGCAGTTGCAATGTGTATTTTCTCTGCTGTATTTTTGTATTCTTGTGTATTTTTTCTATTTTCTCAATTTGGTTATTTAGTTAAAAAAACAGTGTCTCCCATACATGCTAACTCTGAGAAAAAAATATTCTTATTAGGTTTAATGGGATTTAAAGAATCCTAAATTAGCCAACCATTTAGTATTACTTGACTTTATTGATTGTATATATGTTATAAAGATACCATAGCCTTTACTTTTCCAGTCTAAGAATTTTATGCTGAGAAAAGACAAGAAAGGAAGCATTCTGCTGTATTATAGAGAAGAAGAAAAATACAGTATACAGTGAGAAGCTTACAGTATTTTTCTATAAGACTATAAGACTCAACGGTGTATAAGACGCACCAAGATTTCAAAGAGGTAAGTAGGAAAAAAACGTTTTTGTCCTCCTTGGCCCCAGGAGCACTCTGCAGACCTCCCTCTGTGCACTCTGTTTTTACGAAAAATGGCCCATTTTTCGCAAAAACAGAAGTTTTTGCCTTCCCCCAACCCACAGAAACACTCTGCAACCCTCCCAAATCCTCTGTGCGCCCCGTTTTACGAAAAACGGGCCCATTTTTTGCAAAATATGGGGTTCAGGGGCAGGACTTCAGGATGCCAAAATTGCTGTATTCGGTGTATAAGACGCACCAACATTTCCACCCTCTGTTGGGTGGGTGGGGAAGGTGCGTCTTATACTCCGAAAAATACAGTATTTATATAAAACTGATAACATTCTTAGCCTACAGATTCAAAAATAGCTGTCTACATTGGCTAGTGACATTGATACTGCCTCTAAATTATAATCCTCTCTTCCCTGCTCTGTATTTATAAAACAGTGTTCAAATGATAGCCTGCAAACTATAAACATGCAAAAGGCTAATCACTTTTCCAGGGCATGATTTTGTTTTAGAAAATTTCTCTAAATTTAATCTAAGAATATGCAGAAAATACTTTCCAGACTGTTGCTCCAAAGATTATCTGCTCCTGCCACCCTAATCTAGGAGCATATAACCTGAAGAGTTTAATCCAGGTTATCTGGAGTACAGCCTCCAGAACCCCTCCCAAAAGTAATGTTCAACGTGACAGCATTAGGATAATATCAAATATATGGGAAGAAAATAATATTATCCTTAATTGAACTTCATTTTCATTGAATGCAAATATAAATTAAATATTATTTAATTTTTTAAATCCGCCCCCTAGATTCAAAGTTGAAATGAGGACATGAAAGCCTTACTGCTGGGCAAGCCATCCCTATGGAGGCCAGCCAGTACAATACTTCTTCCTGTTCCTCATCCATGAGTTTGGAAGACAGGAGGCAATAATGGGAATTAGCCTCCAAATATTAAAGATTTTTCTCCCGACAGGAAAACAATGGGCAAGGAAAAAAAGCACATGTGCTTGCTTCATGCAGCAAATAAAAAAGCTCTCCTCTGGTGGCAGCAGAGAACTCTGAGGAATTGAAAATGTGACAAATGGGCCAAATAAGTGAGAAATTAGTAAGCAGTTGAAAGAAATAGCAAAAGAGGTTTTAAAAGCAGAACAAAAATCGTCCTAGTAGACTGAAATTATGAACAATGTACTTAGGAGTTGAAACACTTCTTTAGATAATAGCATATTATTACTAACAACATATGAGTGGGAACAATATCCTATCAACAATATCCTTTTTTTTAATAAAAATGTTTTATTTATACAAAAAAGAAACAAACATATAAACATTTAGACAATACATATAAACACACAATGGGGATTCACATTCCCCTTCTATCACAAGTTTGCATTGGTTTCTATCATGCTCCTATCAACAATATCCTATTCAATCTGAGAACTGCACAATCAACACACTGACTCTCTTGCTCTGCCTCAATTCAAGCAGTACCTGCTGGGATCTTCAGCAGCATAGTCATCATAACTTGGCAACACCAACAGTGCTTTCCAAAATATCTTTTCTTGTTGCATAGGAATATTTTCAGCAATTAATGATGGTATATCTAATGGACTCCATGCTGTATCTCTGAGACACACAACATAAAATTAAAATATGTAACCATATTCATTGTAGATTGCATTTCCTAAAGAGTGTTTCAAGAAAAATAATTACTTTAAATCAAGGCCATTTAAAATTATTTACTTTAATAAATAAGAACAATAAATCCAAAATAAATCTCTTGAAAATTTGTTTCCAGAACAAGCCTATGTATTAATTTAATAGTTGCTACAACAATCATCTTAATGGTTTATTAAACAATGGTTAAAGCATACTAGTTTATAACTTGATTTCCCCCCCTAAAAATATACTAAAATCAATTATTATAAAATCTTGTTAAAAAGTACTGTTGCAGGTCATGCACTAGATGAAACATCATTTATATAATTAGCAGTTGTCTAAATACATTTTAAAACTTGTTCTACACAGACAAATGCGAGGAGTTCGCTGGGCAGGGCAGTCAGTTTTTTACTTTTCTCCTGCATCCTGTCCAGTAACCCACTTCCAGTGACATATGTAATACAAAGATTTCTTCTCTGTTCAAGTGTCACAAAACATATTTCTCATAAAACCAGTATGGATTCTTTTTTGGTTCAAAATATATTTAATTCTTAAATCTCTCATGACTTTAGTTAGATCAGAATGATTGACAGTATTCTCAAAGCTTTCAGTCTTTGTTCTAACATAATTTAATTAAAATCCAACATACTGTAATAATTGCTGATAAAAATGCTGTACTTTCATTTGGTGGATGGTCTTGTTCCGTATCCATTGAAACCTGAAAATAAATACCACTGTATGAATCACTTGACTGTATCAAACAGTAAACATTTCTCATTCATACTTAGCTAACACCTGGTGCTCTTTGATTTGTCAAATTTATAAGGATCTGCATCTAACATTCAACCAAAGTCAAGAATAGCTTCCTATTTCCTGATATGATACAACTACAAATTGTTACAATGCTGTTATTTATGCTGTGAACAAATCCAATACATCTTAGAAAAACATCTGCTAATTGTTACAACATTACAGATGTAGATATAAATTAGAATAAATCTTTATTTGCTATGCAAAGAACATCTATCAGTTTAAAAAGTCCTCCTGTAATATTTTCTTTGACAAAGCTGTATTGTATTTTATTTTTATTTTATCAGCTGTGTCATTGTATCAACTCTGACCATGCCCAGGCCTTTTAAGAGATTTAAAAAAAAAATATGGCAGAACTGAATACAAATGTAAAGCACATTAAAATCTCTGTATTTGGGGACTAATAATGGTAAAAGCAAATCAATTTATTTAAAGGACCTCTCTCATGATTCATTTACCACAATTATATACAGGTAGTCCTCAACTTACTATCACAATTGGGACCGCAGTCTCAATTGTTAAGTGAACCAGTTGTTAAGCAAGACATCATGTCATTGCCTATGTTACTACTTCAATCAATAACTGCAATCTCATCAATCTTGGTTGTGGCTGTTAAGTGATCATCTGGGTTGTTAAGCAGGGTCCCAGGTAAGAACATTGGGTATCTCAGGTGTTGGGAAGACACTGAATATCCACTCAGGAGCTGAAAACCCTTCCTGCCGTAATACAAACAGGATTTTCAGCTCCTGAGTGGAGAGGTATGTATGGCCTTGTGTCAGACCTCCCAGGACCATCCCCTTTGGGCTGAGGCACTCTGGGCTCCTTGCTTTATTGTGCCAATTCTCCACTCTTTGCTTGGTTTTTGGCTTCCTTTTGTCTCTGGGGCTTACTGAAAGAGCTGTCTGCTAAATAAGTTCAGCTCTTCTCCATGCGTGGAAAGGAACACCGTCAATGGGCTGCAGAAATAGAACTGAAATCTTTAGGAGTTCAGCTTCCATCAGGAGGCAGCTCTATGCAGACACAAAAGGAGTCATCTTGCTAAATGGCAGCAGCTTGCAACCTTCCCTGCCAGTTATAGAGACCTTCTAGGAAAGCCGACAGAGAAAATTGCAAATGGTGATCGCATAATTGGCAACTGGCTGTAAATCATAAGTTAAGGAGTAGCTGTATCAATTCAGATTAATTTATTTTAGATTTAAACTTAAATAAATAGAAAAGAAAGCTAGACTTAAATAAGAAAACATACTTTGAATTATGTAAGATTTAAACTAATTAACCAAACACAGGGATGAAAGACCTGTAGCTCTCTAGAAGTGATGAATTATAGTTCCCAGCATCTCCCTTTGTTAGCCAGCATCACTGCTATGATGGGATCCTCAAAGAAATGTCCTGGGAAATAGCTACATTGCTTCCCTATTCAAGCAGCCACCTTACAACTTATCACTCTGAGAACTCCTTAAAAGTTACAAAAAATGCAACTGAAGATTGAGGAAAAATACAGGTGAAACTCGAAAAATTAGAATATCGTGCAAAAGTTCATTTATTTCAGGAATACAACTTAAAAGGTGAAAC
>JANHFT010002148.1:93692-116107 GCA_032467955.1 Pseudoxenodon macrops
AAAATAGATGGCTACAAATAATAGAAATAAAAGGGAAAAAGGGACCAAGAATTATAATGATATTGTAAATAGAAAATTTAAGGGGAAAATGTAAGTAATAGAAGTGTACCACACAAAGCTGTCATAGAAAGGAATTATATGTATGTTAGTTGTGTGTATTGTCTGACTACTTTGGTGTTGTTGTTTTTTTTTAAGAATATTTCATTTTCCTAGGAGAGGGATTGGTGCTAACTTCCTACAAATGTTTATAGTTAGTAGTAACATTTGGAAGTGGGACCAGCTTACTATTTGAAACAAAGATCAAAGATCTTTCAAAGATCTTTAGTAAAGGTATTTTATGAAGAGCTAATATGTGAAAAAATGTAGAAATACAAGCTAAATAAGAGTTGGAAAATGGCATTATTATATTTTTTTAAAATTGCCATCTTTTGGCCCTCTTCCATTAAATATAGCTGCAGAAGTTACTTTTAAATAGTGTTTGTAATTGCAGCTTCCCAATCATAATTAAGAGAACAATTAATGCCATCAGTCTGAAGTTGGCACATTTGTTTTCCACAATTACAATGCATGCAATATTCACTGTATCTGCTCCTCAAAATGAGATGCTCTACAAGAAAGAAGTATTTGTAGTTTATCCTCTGTATACAGATTCTCCACTTCTTCAGGACTCTATGCAAGACATTTTTGCTAGATAGTCTTTATCTGCTGATTTACAGCACATGGCACATTTGATTCCCAGGTTTTCCACATTGTTACATGGTGATATTATATCTGATGCTGTTGGGTGTCTATATATGTTTTCAGTAACACTATTTCTCAGTAATAAAAAGTTAGCACCTCCCAGTAGTCCTCTGGGCAGATAACTATTTTTACAATCTACATAAGTTTTGACCTTGCTAAGAGCCTGATAATACCTGGTTTACTCAGTGCTCTGCTAATAGCTCCAAACGAGGACTCCAAATTGATCAGAAAACTCCCAGAGATCACCCAATTAACCTGAATAGTGAGAAATTGAAATGAGAAAGCATGAATATTCCATATCCTTTATACTCATGTCTTGCAGTTGGTAAGTATCTCTGAATAGGGGAAGGTATAAGCCTTTGCTTAGGAAAGGCTGGTTATCTTCTAAACTTAACAATTGACAATGCATCTCCTTTTATTTTTTCCTGACCACTTATTTCTCCTCTCATACAATTTCCTCTTGTAAAAGCTTGATTTAAATTGAGGGTAATCTTTGAAGGAAGTATGGTAATACATAAACTACAGAGTATTTCACTATCAGAAACAGGATGGATCTACAGTATTGCATACTAAAGGTTGATTAAATTGTATATCCGATGTTGTGTCAACACAGCATATTAAGAGCTAATTATATTAATTTATATCCAAGCAGATGTTATTATGTTTACTGATTTGATGATATGAAGAGTGGATTCATAGGAGGGAGATGCTGCTTTCTAGAGGGCAAAGAGGTAGCAGAACTTGGAAAGTTTGCTTGGCAGGAAGAGTATTAAAACAGCTACACCCTGCTATTCCCAAACTATTAGTTATACAAATAGTTGCTTTAGTCTGGCAAGATTCTGTCTATAGGTGAAGAACAATAAAGGTAAATATTCATAAGCAACTCCAATGCTGAGAATGTCATTGTTAGTTTTTGCAGTCTGACAACTACAGCTTTATTCACACAAAATGCTAAGCCAATGGCTAAATCCCTTCATATGCCGAACCATACATTATTAATCCGTATTACATCCTAGCTTAATATATTATGTGAACTCTAGACAAATGCAGGAAACTTTGCTTCAGGATTAAAAAGTTACTGTGTTAGGCAAATACTGCTACATTATATTTCTCAGTATCAATTGCTGATACAATTAGGAAAGTGTTTTTTCAAGAGGCATCTGGCCACTAAAGGAGGGAAATTTATTAGATTTGTATTCTGCTTTATTTGTACAACTTGGAACAATAAACAAAGAACTACTGCATCCCCTTGCCTACAGAAGAATAATCCAGCAGGTGGGTTGAATTGATAGTGAAAGAGTGGATCAAAATCATCCAATCATTTATCAAGTCTAAGGAAGGACTAAACTCACAGACTCCAATTTTTTTTAGTCCAGAACCTTGATCATCACAGCAGACTACTTAAGCCTTCGGTCAGATCTATCACAATCCTTTAATTGTGTTCTTAGAAATGAGAGAAGTTACTGGAATCTCAGAAGTTATAAAGTCTATTTCCTGGCTATTATTCCATCAGATTTCATTTTCTAATGCTGCTAACATTAAACTAAATTATCCAATGTGAAATGTGATACTTGTTTTATTCCAGACATTTTTTTTTAATTCCAACAGCAAGTATTGCTTCCAGGCTCCATTCAGATTGCACACATCCTAAATTTCAATTTTATTCTCTGAGCATCAACTTAATTTCCAAAAATTGTGTAACCAGAACTGTAGATAGTATGCCAAGTGTGGTCTTGCTCTCGATTTATATAAGGCAGTCCTGTTTTATTTTCAGTTCCCCTTCCAGTGGTCCAAATATAGAATCTGCCTTACTTTACAGCAACCACGCACTAGGCTCAATTTTTCATTGATTTGTGATGATCCCAAGATCCCTTTCCTGATCCCTTTTTTCATCTCACATTCTATTAAGTTTGGATTTTGGGGGGTAAATCTCTGTCAACTAATACTTGCTTACAATGAGCTACATTTGGTTTTTTTCCTTTTTTTGTCATTTCAACCAATCTGAATGGATCTTTTTGGAGCTCTTCAAAGATCCCTTTTTGATAACATCACTGAACTTGCCTTCTTATTTTGGATCCTAATTTTGGATCTCTTATAAGCAAATTGAAAAGAACCAGTATTCAAAACTGGCATGCTTGCCATCAAGTATCTCAATGATTCAATGCTGACATCTTTAGAAAAGTCTTGAACTTTAGGTGACACAAAACTTCCTTTAGTCCTTTTTAGTAAATCCCATTGTTCTGTATATTTGAATGTTTCTATTTTAAATACCTGGTAGCATTTTATGCAGAAAGGACATTAAGCTAACAAATCAGAGGAGGGTTCCTGCCGGTTCTATAGAATAGGTAGTAATTCTGCGGTGACATTACAGAGCTGGTTCTGTTGGTGGCTCCATGAGTGCTGCCATCTTGGATTTTGCTTCTGCGCATGTGTTTTTGACTGCTGCACGTGCATGCTCAAGGCGCAACCCTGAGCGAACCGTCAGTAAGAAGATTCAGAACCAACTTCTGTAACGAATATATAGTTTTGTATGTTTCCTGGCTTGTTTTTTTTAAAAATTGAACACTTTACAGATTTTGAGAACAAATGTTAGCTTTGAAAAAGAATTATTTAAGAACTCTCAGGCAAATATCCAATCCCGAAATCCTGATCTCAGGATTTCCCTATTTTTAATTTGGCAGTAGGCATGTAACTTCATATTGTATGACTAATGTTTTTCAGTTATTTTTATTCTCTTCCTGAAAAAAACTAATTCAGGCATAAGACTAGATTATATTGTATATCCTCCCCAACAAAGATGAAAGCAAATACTTTATTAACTGTGTATGCACTATCTAGCATAATTTTTATTTTTCTGTCATTTAGCAGTCCAATAGTCTCCTTGGCAATTTTCTGTTGTTATATGTTAATAGAGTCAATTTGGTATAATGGTTAAGGCACCAGGCTAGAAACCAGGAATCCTGCCTTAAGCATGAGGCCAGCTTGTTTACGATAAGCCAATCACTCTCTCAGCCCTAGGAAGGAGACAATGGCAAACCACTTTCAAAAACCCTAACAAGAAAACTACGGGACTCAGCAGGAGTCAATGCTGACCAGCAGGCACAAATACATATGTATTTATTGAAGGTACCGTATATACACACATCACATCACCCACCCACACGGCTTTCTGTGTGCTTTTTCTTGTTGTTAATGATTTCCCCCCCAGGATGAAATAATTCTTGTTTGGTAGTAATAAGTAGTTTAATAGTAGTTTAATAATGAACCAGCAATGCAATTCAACGACCATATTATTTTTAAAAAAAGGGGGGGTGTCAGGTTCTGAAATTTTGCAACCAGTTGTTGATGCGATGTGTTCAGAATGACACTGACTTCTGAATAAGTTCAGAAAACAGCAACTAGATGGTTCCAGGCATCTGGAAATAAGTACCAGGAGGAACAGTTGAAGTAAGTGAAGTAAGTTTCAGTGCAAGGGAAGGTTTATATAAAATGCCTATTTCCTTTTTCAGCTTCTGTTTTCTCCTACCTTAATCCTTTCAAATCTATTGCATTCACCTCCTCATCACAAGAGCAGAAAATGTCCAATTGTTCTTCTCTTTCCCCCATATTATGGCTTGCCTGTAATATTCCAGTCCTTAGAAGAGCTTTCACGTGATGCTGTACTTCACGATGAATTCTAGTATGTATGGGTGTGCACGTGCAGCTCTGTCTAAAACTGTAAAATAAATAATCTAGATCTTAGAACTTTGGAGCGCCCGTGGAGCTAGGACCATCAAGGCAGTTTCCCGAGGACAGAAATCGCAGCTCACTACGCAAGAGGTGCTTTGCACGGAAATACTGTTGCAGAGACAGGTATGGAAAAAAATAAGGAGGGACTGATAGGCGTGGCAGGAAAAAGTCGCCAGCCTCCAATCCAATAATACCCTAGAGGCCTCGAGGGGGAAGCTTCTGTCTTCCACGTTATTGGTGGAGCAAGCTGCCTTTTATGCGGTGTGGCACCCAATGTGGAGCGCGGTGGGATGAAAGGCCAGAGGCGGCATCTCCCCGCAACCCCATCCCTCCGTTTTGCGTGAGCGTCTGGGTAACTGCTGGGTAACCGGCAGTTCACGTGTTGTTTTGCTCTTCGCGGGGACGAGCAAAGTGCGAGAAGTAACTCGCTGCGTCCGTGGTGCTGAAACTGACGGAGCTTGCGCAGTAGCCTCGGGCGGACAGAGGCGAAGGAGCGCGAGCTGACGGTAAGAGCAGACCCAGAAGATACCAGGGACAGGTGCCGCGCGCCGCGGGAACTCGGGGCTCGCCCTCCTTGGAATACCGTCCCATCCTGGGGGATGGCGACCTCCCCCGTATCGGAATCGCCCAGCAGTTCCTCGGCTGGCCCCAATCTCAACAACAACAACAACAACAACAACCAGCAACAACAGGAGCAGCAGCAGCCACCGCCGGGCGTGCGCAAGTGCGGCTACCTTCGCAAGCAGAAGCATGGCCACAAGCGCTTCTTCGTGCTTCGCGCCCCCAGTGGCGGGGCGGCAGCGGGGGAGGAGGCGTCGCCGCAGCAGCCCGCCCGACTGGAGTACTACGAGAGTGAGAAGAAGTGGCGGAGTAAGTCCACGGCTCCCAAGCGGACCATTGCCCTCGACGCCTGCCTCAATATCCACAAGCGAGCCGACGCCAAGCACAAGCATCTCATCGCCCTCTACACGCGCGACGAGTACTTCGCCTTGGCGGCTGAAAGTGAGCCAGAGCAGGAGGCCTGGTACCAAGCGATTACAGAGCTGCTCCATGAGAGCCAGGCCGCGGCACAGGACTCTCCTCGACATCCGTCCCATTTGGCCTCCTGCGAGGACTTTAGCTACGGGCAACCGGGCTGCAGGCCCCCTGCGTCCGCCGCCTACCGCGAGGTGTGGCAGGTGACGCTGAAGCCGAAGGGACTCGGGCAGAGCCGCAACCTCACGGGCGTGCACCGCCTCTGCTTGGCGGCGCGCACAGTCGGACTGGTGCGGCTCAACTGCGACCGGCCTTGCGTGACGCTGCAGCTTATGAACATCCGCCGATGCGGGCACTCGGACAGCTTTTTCTTCATGGAGCTCGGGCGCTCGGCCTCGACAGGGCCCGGCGAGCTCTGGATGCAAGCCGACGACTCGGTGGTGGCGCAGAACATCCACGAGACCATCCTGGAGGCTATGAAGGCGCTGCGGGAGCTCGTGGAGTTCCGTCCGCGGAGCAAGAGCCAATCCTCGTCCTCTTCGTCCGGAGGCGCTACCACAGTCGCGGTTAATGCTGGTGGCGGCGGCGGGGGATTATCGTCTATGTGCAGCCGGCCCATCTCAGTTCCCGGCCGCCGCCATCATGCCCATCACCCGCTGGCGCCTCTGCCCCCCAGCCAGACTGGCCTCCTCCGCCGATCTCGCACTGACATCTTGACTGTAGCAGGGAGCAGCAGCAGCAGCAGCAGCAGCAGCAGTAGCAGCAGCCACGGCAGCCGGGTGCGGACGGCTAGCGAGAGTGATGGAATTAGGGCTGACTCGCTGTCTGGCAGCCCCATGAGCCCCGAAACGGGGCAAATCCCACATAGCCTTGGAATCAGAGGGGCTCCTAGCCCACTAGGAGGACAAGCAGCGACCCACTCTGGTAGCTCCCTAGCTTTAGGGCATTCTTCCTCCCTGGGACCAAAGTTGACCACAGAGCCAAGCATGGCCTCTCAGCACTTATCTAGTTGCAGTGCTTCTGGTTCTGGTTCCCCCAGTGACCTAGCTGGCTTCATGACTTTTGAGGAATTAGGCTCCAGTCCAGCTGGAGACCTACTGCCTTTCTCTTCTTCTTCAGCAACAAGCCACCATAGCAACACACCTGAGACTCCTCCTGGCTGGCAGTTGGATGGTTACATTGCTATGGAGAGGGAACCCCTTCGCCACCAGCCATATCTCTGTGGAGAGGACAAGGTTCCCAGGAAGCGCACTTACTCTTTGACAACACCAGCACACCAAGGCTCCTTGCCTCCTCCAGTTTCCTCTGCCTCCCTCGATGAGTACACACTCATGCAGGCCACCTTTTCAAGAGTGGGATATTCACCAAAGACAACCTATACTCCTTATCCCGAGGATTATTGTGATGTGAACATTGGATGTAGTGGCATCAGTAGTGATAGGTCACACTTAGGTTGCAGTGTGCCTAAGGAGGATGGCTATATGCCCATGAGTCCCAGCATATCATCTGTCATGTCATTGCAGACTGATTCTAATGACTATATGTCTATGCACCCCACCAGTGGATCAGCCCCACAGCAGATTGCACAGACTTATTCCTACAAAATCAACAGGGAAAGTTCTCCAGATGATTGTGGTTACATGCATATGTGGGGTACCAGAACTAGGCTGCCTGGAGAGAGACCAGAAGAAAGATTGGCCAGCGATGACTACATCAGTATGTCCCCTTTGCTTTTGCCCCCTTTGCATGGACCTTCTGCTTCGGACTCACCTATGGTCTCTACTGACCATTTTAGTGCCCTGAGGCTTAGAAACCAGGCTAGTTACTTGGGTAGCCTATTGCATGCATGCCAACAGCAGTCATATTCCCATGGTGAGAGAAAGAACAGTGACCAGTACGTGCTTATGAACTCTCCAACAGGCAGGCAGAATTACACTCCCAAAGAGAAATTTTTTCTTGCTCCATGCAACAATACTGCAGTGCATTTATCCATGCAACACAATCAAACTGAGACCTCTTTCAGCCAAAAGACAGGCAATACCCAGCCCAATCACCCTTCTCTGGGACTTTTGCTACCCATCATGAATGAACAGCCTCTTCTAAAGGAACCTCAGAATTCCAGTGGAGATTATGTTGATATTGGCTACTCACTGGCACCAACCTGTAAGGGTTTATCTTCTCTACTTAACCCTGGCTTGTGTGGGCATAATGGCTCAAGGATTTCCAGTTATATGAACCTCAACTTTGATGGTCCACAGACAAATACCATCTCTTTAGGGCCCTTGGAAGAAATACTTATGCCAGGATCTTGTCCTAACCCCAGGAAGCTAGACAAGCATTATTTAAAGGTTGGAATGCAGATGGCTTGCCTTTCCAGCCCAACCTCTGAAGCTGGTGACTATGCAGAGATGATTTTTAACACTGCCACCGCACCACCACAACCCATCTCATACAAGCCAGAAAGTGTTTGTGTGACTGGCCCTGACCCTGGACTGAAGCAACTTACCCTTCCTGAGGTGGAGGCTTTTGTCTTTGCTAGTCCTCCTTTTGATCCCAATCATGGAGCCAAAGTCATTCGTGCTGATCCTCAGGGGCGTCGAAGGCACAGCTCAGAAACTTTCTTATCTACTACCATGGTGACTCCTGTTTCTCCTTCCTTTGCACACCATCCTAAGCGGCAGAATTCGGCCTCTGTAGAAAATGTGTCCCTCAGGAATAATGAAGGTTTGGGGGGAGAGGAACAGAACAGCAGCCCCATGTGCCGGGAAACCTCAGCTGGCTTCCAGAATGGCCTCAACTACATTGCTGTTGATGCATTGGATGGAAGTGATCTTCCAATTGGAGACCAAGTCGAGCACAAAGACAGATATCCTCTCAATGGAAATATCAATAGTACTTATGCCAGTATAAGTGTTCTGGCCCAGCATCTGAAAAAAACATCTTTAGTGAAAGGTGAGTTTGCAAACTTACTCCTGCTTCCCTTTCAATAACTGAGCTTTTGAAAGAGCCATTTGAGCCAAAAAAAGTACAAAATCAAAATGCTTTGCCTCTTTACTTAAAATATTTTGCTAAATTGTTGTGCAGATGCTAGTTTAAGATTAGATGAAAGTATTCCAAATTTAAATATGTGAGTCTCAGTTAGTGCATTGTTATTTCTTAGTCCAATAACATATTGATGCTCCAATTGACTAATTCCTACTGAAAAAGGATGCCTTTCAAAGTAGGTAAATTCTCCTTACAGTGGAGTTGGATTCCTGGTGATTTCATAAACATGACAATGAAGTTTTCTTGGCAGCAGAATTTGCCATTTCATTCTCCCAAGATGTTTTTTCAACTTTTTCAATCTAATCCACTGCATCTGCAATATCCTCAGGAAAACTCTTACCAAAATACTAATCTAGGACTATCATATCATACCAAACATCAGAGAAGTATTTGAGGGAGTTCAGAGATAGGGGAGTTATATACTTTACTGCTGAATTAGTCCAGATTTTTGTAGTTTAGATACCCTAGTCTTAATGGACCAGATCTTATTCTGCTTTGATTTTTGAGATGAGCCAAGCTGGCTAGGTTCAGAGTAAACATAAATAAAATAGTGCTATTGATATTTTTGCCCATGTATCTTTTTATTTTGCTATAGAGATCTTTAAAAATTCATGCTTTTATTCTCTCTCTTATATGTTTTCTCCCATTGGGGAATTCTTATTGTTCTACTCTGTTATGGAATGGTAGCACTATTTTTATTTATTTTATTAAAAAAACATAAGAGAAAAAGAAACATATCAGGTACTATAAATGGACAATGGACCATATATAATACAAGAGGTGTAAAACAAGCCCAAAAATGTATTTTAAAAAACTTAATAAGGATTGCTCAAAAGTCCTCTTTCTTGGCTCTTAAAAAAAAGACAAACCCAATAGATTCAGATGTTGACAAAAATGGGCCTCAAGCATCCACTGCTGTGAATTGAATGCACATTTATGATTATATGATAATTATTTTGGTTCCTTCCCAAATGTGAAATTCATGTACGGTAATTCCTGATACTTTGATAAATTCAGTGTGGTTAATTATTATGGAATAGTTACATTATTTTTATGTGCAGTGGTATGCATTTTTGTTGCAAGTTTCAAACAAGGCTACACAATAACAGGTCTATAAATTTGAATTGTTTGTTATGGAAACCTGGAATTGTGAATACACAATACACTTTCAGTGTTATCTATTGATGTTAACTTTAAAATTATACCCATCCCAAATAATAAGGAAAATATAAGAAAAATACTATCATTTAACAATAACTGTAGTAATCAATACAAGGAATTGTAAGTTTGGTGTACCTCACAGAAATTAGCATGTTTTGTAACAGATAAAAAGCTGAATTAACAGAGATCTTGAAAGTATATAAAGTAATACCGTAGCAAGTTTGTGTGTGTTTGCCTTTTCCCAAGCTGCATGTTGCTTTGCTCTTCCAAATGCCCTCCTTGATTCAACAGTGCTTGCTCCTGTTCAGGTTTATTCAAGTTTATAAACTTGCTCCTGTTCAGGTTTATTCTTTGAACTTGTTGAACCAAATAAGGTCAAGTATATTTTACAAGATAAGCAAGACACTGAGGCAATGTATTCATCTACTATTCATCAGTCCTAATCTGTACAATGCTGTGCTGCCTTTAGACACTTCCAAGTGACTAAGAACTGTGCATTTGTCATTTAAAAGGGTCAAAGAACTATGGAGGAATTAACTTTGTCTACTGTAATTTTTAAGATCTGCACCCTCAGTTCAAAAATAAAACAAAGATCTTATTATCTAAAAATCTTTGTCAGCTAAGAGCATACAAAATAGGTGTGTACAGATAGTCCTCAACTTATGACCATTTATTTAATGATACTTAAAAAAACAAATAAAAAGAAAAAATGTTTCTTGTTTCATAGCTGACAAGAAAATGTGTACTTTTTTAAAGAACCTATGGTCAAATCTATGAATATAAATAAAATGTTGCATTGAAAATGGAAGAAATATATAATGGTCATTTATGCCTAGTTTGTCTATGGATTGTGACAATATATATATACACGGTAGATAGGTAACTGGATTACTCACATTGAGAAGTGCCAGAAATTAAAATAATAAAATGATAACATAGATTTCTAAAGGACCAGAGCCTGAAAATACTCATAAATGACTATGTCAAGTTGGAGACATCAAAGAGAATGCTACAGAACACTTTCATCTCCAAACCAGAGCCAAAACATAGCTGAATCAGAATTTGAGGTTTTTTCATCTTCTCTTGGCCAAAACCATGGCAGTAACTGAGGTAGTTATATGGGGGAAGGGGGGAATCTCCCTCTCCTGCTGACCCTTTGGCAGGTGGGCACATTTCCGCCCCCTTTCTACTGCATGCATGTCAGCAGATTCAATAATGGTTGAACCAGCAGAAACTTCCCATACCTTTGTAAGTAATCATCTGAGCCATCAACATGCACAGGTGGCCAGCATAATTATCAGTATAACCAAGGATTAATAGATATGACCACACACAATCAGCCATCGCACCATATGGGGCACCTCACAGGGTGTCATCTTTTCAGATAGATCAGATTGGGAAGCAATCTCCACTGGGAGACCAGAACTATATTTTATGAGAAAGGCTGCAATGATAGAATCTTGCAAGCCTTTCCCATGACAGATTTTTGGAAGTCTGCCCATGTCTTCCCTTCTCTCCCTCTTGCAGCCAGAGTAATGAGAGGAGGGCTAGTCTGAGTTTCTTTGTAATACTCTTCTGCTTTTTTGGACCTAATGCACATTTCCTCTGCACCTGGTGTTTCTCTAACAGCATCTCAATTCTTTCTCCAAAGTCATTTCCTTGACTTCCTACAACAGGTCATATGGTGATGGCACTTGCTGAACCAGGACTCTTTGCTCAGCCTCTGTCTATTCATATGATATGGGAAAGTCATGTGGGAAATCTTGGAGGAGAGAATAGATACTGCTGTTCCCTAGAACCCCATACACAAAACAGGAGATCTAGGAAGAAAGAGAGCTCCCCTGTTTTCCTGGAATTCCTCCTCCTGATCAGCCTCCTTCCCAAGTCCCAGCCTCAGCCCATATTAGTGGGAGGAAACTGGATCTTTTCCCATTAGCAAAAAAAAAATTTCACCAATCACTACAGTAAATTACTAAAGCAGCACCATTCTCAATTTTTGTTAACACTGCATCACAATCTGGTAATTTTGACAGAGTAAATTTGTGCTGGCATACTCTTAAGGAATGGAGGTTACTAAATTAAGCAGACTAGCAGGATGTCTCTAGTCAACCACTAGAGTCTTCACAGCATGAAGTTTTAATACAGAAAAACATATTATAAAATATTGTGAAAATAACCTCGTTCAGTCTAGCCTTTTGCTCATGGTAGTGCTATCAAGCTGTTTGCTGCTTGCTCTTCCTTAATGCTCTTGATATCCATGAGATTAGTGGTGCTGTCAGTCAGTCTGTTGATAGGTTGATCATTAGAGCTGAATGATGCTTTGGTGACAGTTGAGAAATTATACAGCTGTTTTAAAGAGTTGATGAAAGATGCAACTTTCTTCCTACACATCCCAAGTATATTTTCTAAATTATTCCTAATGCATTGTAGAGCACCAAAATGCATCATATTGGTGTCTCAATACTCATAATTTTGTTACAAACCATGGAAATGGATGATATTTAGTCCCTGAATATCATAATAGTGTTTCTAAAATATATGAGCTTGATTCCCCAGTTTTGCTTGGGTTGTTGTTTTATTACCTCTCTTGGACATTTATCATATTTCTTTTCTTTGTCAAATTGGCCTTTGAACCTATAATAAAAAACTGTACTAAGTAAAACAAGAAGAAAGCTGTGAAGGAGAGGAAAACCATAAATCTACACTTTCTCTTTCCCAAATAGCATGTAGTAAAGAAATCAGATAATTCAGAGAAGAGTCTTTTGTGTTCTCTGAAATTATTGCTCACTTATGTTTAAGTAGATAGTTTTTCTTCTGATCTTCTCTTCCTAGTTCTAGGAGGAGAATTGTGGCAATGATATTATTGAAGGGAAACTTAGCAGTATAATGTTAAGTTAATGTTAGATGTGCACATCTTCTGGAGCAGCTAATATTTCTGGAGCAGGTCTGAATTCCTAAGAAGGTTCCTTAGAACTCAGCTATGAGGAGGGTAGTCATGTCTACATTAATCAGTAATTGAAAATAACAGTAAATTAGTACATAAGGATAGTCTGTGCATTTGGTTACTTTTGATTAGAACTTACTGATTTGTTTTTTCCCCTTTCCAGAATGAAGAAACCAGTTTCACCCTTATACTTGGTAGAACTGTCATCATTTTAGATTTAAGCTGCTATAAGATCCATTTTTCTCCTTACTTCATGTAGCTTTCAGAACATTTCTTCATTATTATTGGAGAAGAAGCAACCTGTCTCATTTATCAGGATCTTTTGCAACACTATGTCGCTGTTTGCATAAATTGTGCTCAGCGTGATATCTTTTTGGACTTTGGACCTCGGCTGATGGATTGTGATCATTGCCTTTTCAGTACCAATGAACTGTACTTAACTCTTCAGCATGTTGAGAGGTTCTGCTTGCACATGCTACAGCAGTAAAATTTGGTGTTTACTAGCATATTTTCAAACCTCTACAGCACTACCTCAGTTAAAAGTCAAACTGGATTTGTATTGTGGTTTAGGATGGCTGACATTTCCTTTCTGTCAGTGGCATAGTACAGTTGTCAGGCTTACCAAATCTATCAAGAACCCTGCTACTGTCTGGCTGCTTCGTTTACTTACATGCAAACCCAAAATAGGACCTGAAAAACTTAAAGCCAAGATGAAATTTGAGAGATTAGATTTTTATCATTATATTTCTGGTAAATATAAGATCTGCTACAGAAGCAGCAAAACTTGGTACCATTAAACTGTATTGGGATGTCACTCTATACCTCTGACACATTTGTTTGATAGTTTATTTTAAAGTTCTGCAGACGTGAGAGATCTTTTATCCTATTTGTATGCTTATGTTTATCAGCTATTCTTGGTATTAGCTTATTTTCTTGCAACTAAAATTTAGAAATGAAGGGTAATACATGTCAAAAAGGCAAACTTTTGTACAAAATTCTACATGTTATTCAGTAAAGCTGAATATTTTTCTTCAACAAGAAATAACAATTTCCATTTTAAAAAAAGCATAATATTTGGGGAGAGAGCAAAATTTTCAGCCAGTCTCCTAAAGATAATTCATAAGAACATACATATTCAGTATTTTGAAAATAACAGTGTCATGGCTGCTATTTTTACATATCTTCAGAGCTTTGATGGTCCTCCGCGTGTTGCTTCTGATCCATTTTTGATTGAAGAGACTTTTTAAAAATGTATTGTTATCATTACTAAGAACAACCGTAAGTTTTTCCTTGAACATTGTCTGTGTTTAAGCAATGAACACAATGTCACCAGAAGCAGTACTTTCTATCTTAACTGAACTATTGCTCAGGATAATCAAAATTCTCCTGCTTTCATGCTGAGCATTGGGACAGAGGGCTCTGTAGAATGATGCATCTGAATGTAATCGCTACTCATTCAAAGTATTTTTGAGGGAATGGGAAGAGACTATATGTTGAAGAATGGAATTAATAAAAATAATAATAAGTAGCCCACATTTCTGCAGAAATTTTTGTCTGCAATTTCTAATGTTCCTGATTAATGCCCATACTGGCTTAAGTCATGGAAATTGTGATCCAAAAATCTTGAAAGCATTAAGTTGTGGGGGAATATCATAAATTAAATTAATAAAGATAGCTGGATATCATGTCCTCACGTAATAGAGCAATGCGTCTGAATGGCTTTGGGGGGAAAGTCAGTTCCTGATACCATAACAGTCAATTTAGTTAGTTTCTAAAATAAATGAGCTTGAATATATACTGACACTGTCAATACTTTACATTTCACAAAGGCATATGCAAATAGTTACATTCTTAATCTAGTTTACAATATGAAACCAAAATGTATAAATGTTAAATTTGCTAACACTTTGCTATGTATATTGGGTCTTTGTACATTCTGCCTGATTTTACCTTAAATTTTAAATATTTTTTGCTATGTAACATTAACAGTTATAAGCATTGTTTTCTTTTTAGAAATATAATTGTTTCTGGACATTGATATGGTAAATATATTTCTTGGCATTGTGCTAAGGCAAAATACTTAATTTATCTTGCTGTGTCTTCCAATGCACACTATGTATATAGAAATAATCAGTGATGCTGCTGGGGAAGAGAAAACATGGAACTAAAATTTAGTCTTTAGTCTTTACTGATCTTGGCTGCTATCCTTAATAGCCATATGCAATAAAATATTATTTATTGAAGCATTAAACTTGAAGACCTGTTCTTTTTTTTAAATCAAAATTGTTGTGTATAATATAGCTTCCTGCTATGTTTTGAAGCCTTTTGCTCAGTCTGCTTCTCTAGTATAAATGATCAATTCTGTCTTTCGCTTGAAAAAGTTCACTCTAGTCCTGGGAAAATACTTTCAGATTTGGAAACAGTCTTTTATTAGAACAGTACTTTTAAACAGATATTTTGTCCCATCAATCCCTGTAGTTATAACATTAATTCAAGAACATTATTGTCAACAACTTTTTTGGCAAATGAACATCTCTACCAGTGTTACCACTTGGGGTAAGTAATATCTCCAGAAATTATTAATTTTTTTCATCTTAATGTCTTGTTTATTATTTATAGCCATGCATTTTAATTGTATTTTGAGAAGTTGTATTTAATAGCTATCAGTTTGCTTGCTTGTTTGTATGTTTGCTTGTTTATTATTAGGATTCTATGCCACACATTTTGCCAAGGCAACCCTAGGCGGCTTACAGTCAAACAATTATAATACCATTTAAAACATTAAAATGCTAAAACAATAAATAATTACCATGCAGTTAAAAATTTAGATAAAATTCGATTAACCATAATGGAAAGGAAGGGAACAAAGTGCCCGTGGGGAGGAGGTGGGGGTCTGACTAATCCATTAATCATCTCCAAGACAATTCCACTATCAATTCCATCCAGATATCAAGGTTTGACACTAGAAATCCTTGATCTAATAAAATATTCATTTGTAAAATCTTGTTTTATTAAACTTTAATTAAGTCTGAAATATTTACTTTTTACAGTTTGCAAAGCAGCCCATCATTTCTGCCATCATTGTACCAACCATAAAAATTATGATCACTTTAGAAAAAGAAATGCTACAAAACAATTATCTCTAAGAACAAGACCTGCATAATAATGTATTTTCAAGCATAAACTGTGCTGAGTGGGTTCTGTGAAAGATTAAGGAGGGGAGACCACAAACATGGTCTCTGACATTCACTCAACCATCCATTTTTTTCTTGATGTGTTCTTCTCTTCCCATTGGCTATAACATCATCACAATTTGTCATCAGCAACATTGGCAAGGGCTCTGGACAGATGGCAGGTGGCTGTCTTTGTCTCACCATAGACACATAAATTAAACTCCCTGCCTACCCCAAAGTCAGCCCAACCTATGTAACTTGCTTACCAGCACACACAAAAATAATAGTGAGTTTTTCCTTCCCTCTTACTTGGATGAGCGGATAGATGGGGAACTCATCAAATTTGCAAATGACACCAAACTGGCAGGAAGATGTTGAGACTCTAGAAAGAGTGCAGAGAAGAGCAATAATGATGATTAGAGAACTGGAAGCTATAACATATGAAGAACGGTTGCAGGAACTGGGTATGTTAGGTGCAGCAACAAAACCAGTACAGAGATAAGCCAAATATAGAAAATGATCTCTGCTTACAAGTAATATCAGTAGTTTTAAATACTGAACTTTTATCCAAGGAAAAACAATCACATCATAGTCATTGATTTGTTTGGCTAAAACACGAGCCTCTCAAAAACTGAAATTCAAGTACTTTCTGTACACTGCAAATTTTAGTTTTGCATTTACAATAAACAATTACTTTTCATTTTATTACAGTTTTCTATCATGAGTGTGTTGCTTCTTAAGCAGGTTTTTTTCTAGCTAGCAGATTCCATGACCTGAAAAAAATTGAAGGCTGTTGTACTTGACAATAGAATTAAGTTTCATTAAGATTTCTTTAATTATTTAAATTGTATGCCAGATAGTTCTGCACATTACTACATTGAGTTCAACCCAAGTTCTACCTTAACTACCCTTTCTTGATAACAAAACTATCAATACATTTTCATCTTCTAAACAATGTTTTGTTGTATCTAATTAATACTTTAAAATGGTATTCAAGTGCCTAACAAGAGAGGGAGAGAGAGGGAGAGAGAGAGGGAGAGGGAATGTGACAGCCTAAAAGAATTTGGCACAACTATCTTTAAACTGATTAAACTCTTAATCCTTCATTCCCCATACTTCTATGTTCTATCTCTTAGATACCTGAGGTAATGAATAATTCCTTGAAGACATTTTTCATTTAAATTTCAACCATGTTCTCCAGTCCTTTTGCATGGGGATTTTATTTTTTTGGAAGCCCTCATCCCGATCCACAGTGTTTAGCTAGTAAGCAGCAGATTTCTGCCATAGGTCATGTCAGACACGTTGATGTAGTACTTGAGTATTTATTTTATTATTTTATTATTTATTACTAGAATTTATTCTTTTCAGGTAAGGAGCTTCTTTTCAGCCACAGGATGGCCTCCTGAGTCTTCTTCTGAATCCAGATTGTCAAAGGGAGAAACACTAGGTAGAAAGAAGAGTTACTCTGAGGACAGATGCGCAACTTGGGCATCTCTGACATGTAGTTGGAGCACAAAGTAAGCTGAAAACCCATGGGAGGTGCTCCTCAGTCACAACTCCCTGCCTTTCTGTCGAAAGGCTTAACAATTCCTCCTAAACTCTGAGGAAACAGATGTTCAAGGAGGTAAGTTGCCAGGATCATTTTTATTTTGGAGGAGGTGGTACTCCAATCCTGTCTCCCTCACTTCTTTTAGTGTGAAATTTTAATATCCATCTCCATTTTACACACAAATGAGACCTGTATAAAGACAATGTAATGATTGCTTCACTGCATACAGTACAGCTTGGCCCTTTAATCATATGCAAAGAATACTCCCACAGTTAATGTGTCTTTGGTAGTAAACATGGTTATATTCCTAAACTTGAAAAACTGAAGAATACCCGTATTGAGAGAAAGCAGCCAACCCATTCAGCAGTGGTCTACAAACAAACACCAGTCTGACATATATATTGAGCCATATTGAGCCCACTACTCACTTTATGAAAAAGCCCCAACTTCCATGGTCTAGATTGTACCATTTAGACACATGTTTATCAAAATGCCAGAGCATTGGAACCATTACAAAGATGTTTAATTCCTTTCTTTACAACCATTTTTCCTGATTAAATTTTCCCCAAGTGGCTAGTTGCTCTACAGAGGAAATCTTTCCTGTGAAACATGCCTTCATTAAGTAAGGGATAATAATTTTTATTGGAGACAAGGTATATGCACCTTCTTCCATTGCTTCAAAGTGGCACTTCTCTTCCCATGGATGGATTACCGGGGGAACAAAGAGATCCGCCATGCCACATGAAATTCTCCTCCCCCTCCTCCCTTGTTGCAACATCTAGCCTCCATGGTTTTACCATGAAAATCCAGGAACAAACTCATTTTTATGGGAAACAAAGAAAATGGTGTACTAAGTCTATGATAGTTTTACTGTATTTATATATAGTTAATGATATCCTCCTGAAAAGAGGAACATGAATTGAACAATCCTAGAACTTCTCCATAAATAATAGACATCACCTTGTCCATAATAATCTTGTATTACCCAAACAAGTACTATAAAAAAATTTAAGATGCAAATTTTTGTTTTGTTTTGTCAAGCATGTATAAGATAACAGATATAAATATAAACATGATTATGAATACAGGAAATGGATACGAATAAATGGGGACAGTAGGACAGGGACAGTAGGCACATTGGGACGCTTATTCACACCCCTTAAAGAACTCTTAGGAATGGGGTGAGGTCAACAGTAGACAGTCTAAGGTTAAAGTTATGGGGTTTGGGGATGAAACCACAGATAGTGGTTAGTGCATTCCAGGCACTGACCACTCTGTTGCTGAAGTCATATTTGTTGCAATCGAGTTTGGAGCAGTTTACTTTAAATTTGCCCACTCCTGAATTATATACTGTGATTCCCAAAATCCAAAAACTGATTTTTTAAAAATCAGGAGATTTCCTGAACAATACATGGCTTGGCTCTGGTAATAATAGCATTGAATATGAAGACAAGCACCTTTACACTTTTAAACTTGATTATTAAAAAATTAATAAATTCAGGCAATTTTTCTGATTGTGCATTTTTATGTCTTTTTAATGGGAATACAGATAGAAAGGAATGTGCCAGCACCAGAAGCTACATGTGTAGTGTAGAAACAACCCAGTGTATTCACCATTGTGTGCCTGCTTACTCTCTTGTAATCCTTTCCTGCCTAATCTCTCTGCTCAGCAAGAGGAGAATGGAGAAGAAAAACAATTTTTTCAGTAGGCAATCTGTCCTCTGTCTGACCAATTTCCTCCCAGTATACTCAGCCAAGATTTATTTATTTATTTATTTATTTACTTACTTACTTTCTTACTTACTTACTTACTTACTTACTTACTTACTTATTTTGTCACACACGTATTAGATAACAGGTATAAACATAGTTATTAATACAGGAAATTGATACAAATAAAAGGGGACATTAGGACAGGGACGGTAGGCACGTTGGTGTGCTTATGCATGCCCCTTACAGACCTCTTAGGAATTGTGATCCAAATGCCTTCCAGAGGAGCTCTGTTTTGAGCTGCTTCAAGAACCCAATCAGAGGCAACCTGATGCCCATTCCAAAGGACTGGCACTATCACAAAAAAGCAGCAGCTCTAAGCCTCAGCCTCTTTCAAGAGGGGAACCACTATGAGTTTTTAAAACCACTAAGAACTTCTATAATGGGAATATAGTCCTGCAGATAAATTTATCTGAAAGAAAAACGTTCAAATGTACTGGAAGTTTGTTAAATCAGTCTTATATACATGTACATGAAAGAGAGGGCATACTGCCAACCAGTCATACTTCTAGGCAGAAATGTAGCCAGTTCATGGAGGAATCTTCATTGTTTTGGGAACAGAAATACAAGGAAGGGATCATCGAGGACATGAGTTTCCTACAAGGGCAGAATCACTAGATGATACTGGTTAAGTCCCTTAATTGACTTCCTCCAGTACTGCTTCCCTTGCCTACTGAATTATAGAGTAACCACTTTATTTTGTTTGTTTATTTCATTGGAAACCTTCTTAATCAACACAGGGGATGGGAAATGTTTACTTTAGAATACACTAAGACTGAAAAGCACAAGAAATTAAATGAATAAACATATATTTAGTTATGAACGCAAAACAAGTAATCCAGGGAAAAATAAACAATGAGCTCAATGATCTAAACCACAGTGACTCCCACTTTTATCTCTGTCCTTAACCATCAACCTTTTAGTAACCCTTTCTGACATTCTCATCTGAGGTCCTTTATCACAACTTAATTGTACCTTGATAACACAGATCTTCCCCTGCAAGCCACGGATTTGTTCTCTCATTTCCAGCATGAAAAAGTTTAACTAATCTCTCTCCACAGATCTACAGCAATGCTTGGCCACCATTACCTTGGAGAAAAAGTTAATTGATTTGTTGCTGTGTGAGAACTTACTCTTTGTGTGAGAACTTACTCTTTGTGGGGGAACCAACTATATACAGTTTCGTCTTCTTCCCTGAGTACAACTTTCTCTTTCCCAACAGCACTGCTATCTTGTCTGGATTGAATTTCAATCTTCCTTTTCCAGCCTATTATCAAGATTATGCGTTGCTAAAGAGTATTTATTACTTCCTTGGAGTTAGAATGCTGGACAGTAGTAGCACTTTCAATCCCTAAATTACATCTGCCAGCTATTTAACACAGATGGTTAAAAATATAAGGAACAAGATATTACCTAATTGGACAACCACTACCTATCCACTAACTATACAAGGATAATATCTAGGTCAACCACTCAATCTAAAGCCCTATCCAAATATTAGTAATATGATGACTGTGAGCACCATGATTTCCAAACATCTCTAGATACTCTCTAAAAATTCCAAATATTAACTATATTTTAATTAAGTAATAATTAACCAAAATCTTGCAACTGTTATATTTTTCATATAAAATACTGAACACTTATGATATGAGTTGATTACTTAATGTTGAAATCTCCACTGTGTAGTTTAATATGTTGACATATTAATAAAATAAAAATAAAAATATTTAATAAAAATTAAAACACCAAATTTTTTTAGAAAGAAGAGAAAAGTTAACAAAAAATTAACTACTAGCTTTCTAACTTCCTCCTTTTTGTACATCAACTAATTTACAAAATTGTAGACATTTACAAGCTCTTAGAAGCCAGATTATATTTGTCATGTTGCATGGTGTATTGTATGTATGGGAACTATTCTTGTTTAAACTTCTATTGTGTATATATACTGTGAGTTTTGCCGTTGCTTCATATTCTCCAATCAGACGCTGTTAAAATAATATATTTTCTTGTGTTAGGCAAAATGTATTCTTGCTGCTGTAAGCCTTATTTCATTAAATTACCACAATTCTTGTTGCTTTTTCCCTGAGTTTATACCTAGTAAAAAGTTATGATTTCATTCCGTGGGGGGTTTCAAATTTAGCAACTGGTTCTCTGCCCTAACCTACTCAGGATTTGGCCAGGGGTCACTGCACTCCTTCTGTTTCTCGCGATGTGAGGACCATGCTGAGCTGCCAACCTTCATCCTGCGAACCTCCCGAATGGATCTCTCTCAGTGAACACCCTACTCCTCTTCTCCTTTTTTAGGTGAGCGGCGAGACTTTTGCTCTCTGCTGTGACGCCTCCTTGCAATCATATCGCTCCATGCTTTTGCTGTCAGTCCTGGCGTGCCTGGCGACTTGGGGCTGCCATTCCGACGGAGACAGGCAACACCGGGGTTGTTGCAAGAAGGACTGGCTGGCTGAGCTGCACTCACCGTGCTGTGTTCCTGGCTCCATGGCTGCTTCAACCAGGGTCCTGGATTCTGCCTTGCATCGAATGTGAGCATGAAGGCCTGGGTGTGCATGTGCAGACATGCATTGGTGGAACACTCTGTTTCATCCTTCCTCTTTTTTTTCCTGGCCCCCTCCAGACTTCAGAAACTGGTGGCAGATTTGGCATCCGTTTTCTGCCCCCCTTTCCTCCGTTTCTCTTTCCTCGTCCATTCCTGCCTCTCCCACTGAAGATAGGGTTGCCTGTCTTTCTCCCACCAACACCCTACCCCAAGTGGGTACAAAGGAGCCATCTTTTATTCTGAGCATGGTGCTGCGGCTCGGAGCAATTAGCAAGGAGCTGGAAAACCAGGCACACAACAGATAGGATTGGATCCATCAAAAGAAAAAGGGAGGAACATCAGGGATTTGGGAGAGAGGGAGAAAATGCTACCAGCCCCATCCCAAACAGGATGCAGAATTGCCTTTTTCAATTCTGGGGCATTGGCAAAACTGGCTGGCTGGGGATTCAGCCTCTAACAAAGGGCTGTTGAAGAGAAGGACGTTGTTCTGACCTAGGCCTCTTGATTAAACTAAAGCAAACAAACAGTGTGTAAAAAAAAACCTGTTTATTTCCAACTGCTGTAAATTATGTCCATTTACAACCAGGGGTGGGTTCTAATTTTTTTAATTACCGGTTCTGTAGGTGTGGCTTATTTTGTGGGCGTGTCTTGATGGTCATGTGACTGGATGGGTGTGACCAACTTAATGTCACTCACGTCAAGAGGTGCCTGGCCTGCCCCCCCCCCCAGCCTCAACATATCTATAGTTCTGTAAAAATGTTGTTCACCTTTTTT
>JANHFT010002148.1:130333-143369 GCA_032467955.1 Pseudoxenodon macrops
TAAGTCAAACTTTACATACAGATCAAAATTAATTCCTACAAAAACGACAGGTTAAAAACAACATGAGAATAATTAACACCCTGGAATAAAATGAGGAGCACCCTGAAAAACAGGCAGCACTGGTTTTCCTTGATGCCCAAAAGACATTTGATAATTTAAATTGGAAATTTTTAATTATACAAATAAATTATATGAAATTTGGGAATAATTTTGAAAAAAATAATAGAAGCAATTTACAAAGACCAACAGGCAAAAGTAATAGTAAACAGAGAAATGACGGAGAAATTTGATATAAAAAAGGGGTAAGGCAGGGGTGGCCACTCTCTCTTCTATTTATATTAACGCTAGAAACACTATTGATAAGAGTAAGAGAGGACCAAGAAATAAAAGGATTACAGATTAAAAAAAAGGAATACAAAACCCAAGCATCTGCCGACGACTTAGTGTTTATATTAGAAGGCCCGCATGAATCAGGACCAAAATTAATTAAACAAATAGAAAAATTTGGCAAAGTGGCAGGCTTAAAAATCAATAAAAGCAAAACAAAGATAATAAAAAAAAATGACGAAAAATCAAATTAAGGAATTGGAAGAAACAATGGAAATGGAAATAGTTAAAAAAGTAAAATATTTAGGAATCTGGTTAACGGCAAAATGCTCCTCAATAAAGGAGGATAATTATGACAAAATGTTAACTGAAATAAAGAAAGACCTAGAAATGTGGGAAAAACTTCAGCTATCATTAATTGGAAGAATAACATTAGTTAAAATGAACATACTATCAAAAATATTATTTTTATTCCAGGTGACCCCAATAAAAGTAGGAAAACAATTCTTTATGGATTTAGATAAAAGTATCTCAAAATATATACGGCAAGGAAAAAGACACAGAATAAAGTGGAAAATACTGCAGGATTTAAAAGATGGGAGGGTTTTGCCCTGCCAGATTGGCAAACATATCAACAAGCAGCGGCGTTAGTTTGGGTAAAAGACTGGATGGAACTAAAAAAATGAAATAATTCTAACTTTAGAAGGACATAATCTTCAAACTGGTTGGCATGCCTTTATGTGGGACGAAAAATATAAAACACATTCTTATTTCAAAAGACACATGATAAGAAATATATTAATACAGACATGGCTAAACATTAAAAAACAACATTATGTGAAAATTCCAAATTGAATATCAAGTATAGAAGCATTAAGACATCCAAGTTTGACAAATTATAAGAAAATAATTAGATATAAAGACATAACTAATGAATTAGGAAATTTAAAAAATAAAGAGGAATTAAGCGAGCAAGAAATAAACATTATACCCAAGACTTATACCCAAACTAATGACAAATACAAAGCAGATACAAAAACACAGGAAATCGAATTAGGAAAACATGAACTCGATAGCATTATTTTTGGAACAGAAGAAAAACTTATTAGTAGAATTTACAAATTCTTAGTAAGATATACAATGGAAGAGGGGAGAGTCAAAGAGACAACGATTCCTTGGGTGAAATTTTTTGGATACAATATAGAACTAAAAAAATGGGAAAACCTTTGGGAGATAAATTTAAAATCAAAGGCATACAAGGAAAACCAGTACAAAATGGTCTACAGGTGGCATCTACCTCCAGCTAGAATTGCAAAAATGTTCCCAAATAGTTCCCCAGCATGTTGGAAATGTAAAAAGGGTTATGGTTCATACTATCACACATGGTGGATTTGCCCAAAAGCCAAAAAATATTGAGGGGAAATTAAAATATGGATCGAACAAATGATAGGAATGAATATAGATTGGAAGCCAGAATTATTTTTATTGGGCATTACAGAAATTAAATGTAAAAAGGAAATATATGATTTAATTATACACGTTTTAACAGCAGCAAGAATAATATATGCACAGTATTGGAAGATGGAGGAGATACCAAAAGAAGAAGAAATTATTTAAAAAATCTTAGATTGCGCAGAAATGGACAAATTAACAAAAGAAATAAAAGGAAAGGAGGAAACTGAATATTATCAAGTGTGGGACAAACTGTATGATTGGATAGAGGGAAACACATAAAAATCAAAAAACTGTATAAAAGAAAGAAAAGAAATGTAGCCAATGTAAATATGTAATAAAATAAAGAAGATAAGTAGAAAAATGTAACAAAAGAATTAGAAATAGAAATATGTAATTAATAAATGTAAGATAGAAACCGATAGATACTTGTGATTAGAGGGGAATGTAAACCCTCTATTGTATATATGTTTGTGCTTGTTTTTGATTATTTGTATGTCTTATTTTACAAAATAAAAACCTTTGTAATAAAAAAAATAATTATTCAAACGGTCCCTTTATTGCTCCAACTTTCCCCCAAACGGTTCTAGCAAGTCCCAGAGCGCAGTGATCACACACACCTCCAGCAGCCTCTAGCTGCAAGTAGTCCAGCACAATGCTGTGAGCACAACAGCTGCAAAGCAAGAAATCCAGTAGGGCAAGGAAATAAGTCAACGAGTTCAGGAAACAAAGGAACAAGGCAATTAATCCAAGAAGGAAGAAATAAAGCAAGAAGTCCAGGAAAATTCAAACGTTGACAATGGCACACAACACTCCATGAAGTCAGTGTTTGCTCCTGACAAATGCCCCTCCCCACAGCATCTCCTTCAGTCTCAGTCCCCAGGTGTACCTTGTGAGGAGGGATGTGGCACTCTCCTAAGTCGTCAGGTCAGCCTGCGTTATTCCTGCCTTCTCTCCACTCTCCATGCTTGAGGATCAGGAGGGAGTGGTCCTTACTCATCGCCTGAGCTCTACCTCTCATATTCACTACTTAGCCTCTCTTCGTCATCCTGCCCCTTTTCCTCCCTGCCTACAAACCATCCCAATCCTGAAAAGACCTGGCCTGACTCGGCCTGCTCCTCCCCATAGTCCTCCAAAGCCAATGAAGTCGATCCAGTTCTGGTTCATCTTCCTCTGCAGATTCAGGTTTCAATAGGGTCATGATAATGGTGACTTTTGAAAGGATAATATGCATGACATTTTTGGAGTTAAACAACAAAAAGAGCAAGATGGGAACTCACCTTACAGGAGAAAAAAAGACAGTGACAATGAGCAAAGAGAGACAATTAAAAAAGAGGGGGAGCCCTAAGTACTTGCAACTGCTGATGAGCTTTTGGGGGAGGTAGAGAATGTGTATGTCATAAAATACAGCTGTCACAAATCCAGGAAACTAACTGTTCTGACTCCAGGCTATGTAATTTGCCTGGGGCATCCAGTTAAGTCTGACAAACGAGTTAAGTCTGACTGGGGCATCCAGTTAAGTCTGACATGCAGAATATATTTATTATCAGGCATTCTCAATATCAAAGACTTACAGTCATGATGACATTCATCTGAATTGTTCATAATCTGTCCCATTTATCAGTGTAAAAAGAAGGTAAATTCACTCCAATGTTGAGAACAGCACATGCTGTTCTCTGGGCTGGTTGGAAAATCATGATGGCCGGGGCTTTGTTCTCCAAACATGCAGAGTGTCCCAGTGGTCAATCAGAGACACAGAAGTGATCACATGTCATGGACAGCATTTCCCAGAAGGAAATGGACTACAGTACCCAGAAGAAAATCTCTTAAAGAGACAGCTCTTAATTCTTAAAGTAACTAATATACTGTCTAAGCAGCACACTAACCGTAAGAGACAAAATTCCGTCTGTGGAATTAGTGGTTTCTATGGAAAATTGAGCTCTTCCCTCAGCATCCGTCACTTGATTGAGCCGCTGATTTCTTGAACTTATCAAAACCTGCACTGTTCCATTGTGGATCGGCACATTGCTTCCGTCTACCAGCTTCACCTGCGCACATAAAACCACCACATTAACCCAACTGGTTGCAGCCAAATATTTCAAGACTTACCAATGCAATTTCTATTCTACCTTTCCTTCAGGGACACCAAGCTTTTCCATCAAGCCATCCTAATTTTTCCCGATCACTACAACTCTGTGAAAAAGGGGAGACTAGCAGGAGGGACCTGACCCTGGGAGTAGGTTTTGGGGCTGCAGCTGAGAAAGAAAGGAGATGATTTCTAAACCCAAGCAAGGAGCCGCTGAGAGATGGTGTTACAGGTTGATTTGATAAACGGACTCTTCATTAGGGAAAAAGTGCTTTGGGAGTTTCAAAGCAGAGCATCCGCAGGGGATGATAGCAATAGCACTTCTGTACTGCCCCATAGTGCTTTAGATGCTCTTTGGACAGTTTACAATGTCAGCATGTTGCACCCAACAATCTGGGTCCTCAGCTGCAGGCTAACTGCTCACTGCCAGCAGATCGATGTCCTGAGTGGCACGACGTTGACTCAGCCTTCCATCCTTCCGAGGTTGGTAAAATGAGGACCCAGATGATTGGGGGTAATAGGCTGGCTCTGTAAACCGCTTAGAGACAGCTGTAAAGCACTTTGAAGCAGTATATAAGCCTAAGTGCTATTGCTATTGCACGGAGGCATGATTGGGGCTTTATGGTGGCTGCCATCTTGACTTGTGGGGGCTACCACCATCATTTCCATGGATATCCCTGCTTAATAATCCTGCTAATGAACAAAGGCTGAAAGGTTCCTATTGTAGACTCCAACTTGCTTGCTTGCTTTCTTCTCCCCTCCTCCCTCTTCCTCTCCCTTTCTCTCTCTTCCCTCCCTCCCTCCTTTGTCTTAAATGGTATAAGATCTCTTACTAGAGCAAGGGATTGAACTAGAACAGCGGTCCCCAACCTTTTGGGCACCAGAGACCCATTCCAAGGAGACAGGTTTTTCCGTGGACCAGAAGGAGCATGGTTTCACGTGGTGCCTACATCCCATGGATGTGTCTTCCCTGTTTCTGGTATGCCATGGTCTGGTATCGGTCCACCAACTGAGGGTTGGGGATCCCTGAATTAGAAGGTCTCTAAGGTCCTTTCCAAGTCTGTTATTCTGTATTCCTTACTGCTTTTACACTGCTTTTGATAGTTTTAGCTCAGAGCATCTGGCCGGTAGCTGTTAGGGTGAAGAAATGGCATTGGAGCAGACTGGAGGGGCTGGCTGGGTTGATACGGCTTAAATCCAGCTTTGCAAGATGGAAACCATAGCTCCCATCTTACCTTCACGACATAGGGCATGCCGGGTTTATAGTAACGGTCTGGGTTTTCAAAGGTAAGTTTGCTCAACGTGGAGGTGATCTCAATGGATTCTGTGCCATTCAGCTCCACTCCTGTTGAAGAGAAATGTTGTCTGCAAAAGGCTTCTCCATTCCCTTCCTCTCCAGTTTCCCAGAAACTCCTTGTCTCTGGAGTGCCAAGAAGCCTGACTCTTTTGACAGACATTCACCCTGCCTTTCTGGATTTCTGCTTTGGACAAGGGGTTGGAATAGTTGATCTCCAATTCTCAGCCTAGGGACTCTGTTGTCTGAGAGACACTTCCGTCATCATGTGGCCTGTTACGTCCTCTGGGAGGATTAATTAGTATGTCCGCCGCTGGTTGGCTAAACTAGTGGCGGGAAAATTAAAGCAACGTCAGTGGCTGGTAGGCAACCAGGGAATCCCATAAAAGCGGCTTCCCTGCAGCCTGCCGGCAGTTCCGTATTGCCTCCACCTGGATCCAATAAAGGTAGCTGACTGTTTCTGTGCCACGTGTCTTCCTTACTCGCGCGATCTAACACTGGTGATGAAGATGGGATCCCAGTAGAACACTGCAGAACAAAGGCACCTCATGACATCCTCGGCCATTTTGAAGCAACCAACCGCACTGGCCAGAATAAGGATGGCATCCAACTCTCATTCATAAGCCCCGCCGTCATTCTTCGACCTGACCGTGGAGGATTGGTGCTCGTACATGGGCCATTTCCGCATGTACCTCAAAGCGAACAACTACCACGATGCTTTGGACAGCAGGAAAAGAGCCCTGTTCCTGTCCAGCTGCGGGCCTCGAGTCTACCGGATGGTAAAGATGGTGGTAGCGCCAGCTAGCGTGGAAGTCATCTCCTGGACAACCCTCCAAAACAGCTTAAGCGACCACTATGGCCCAACCGACACCCCTTTGGTAGCCTGGAACGAATTCTACCATCGGCGGCAGCGGCCAGGCAAAACAACTTTGTTGCGAACCTCTGGGAGATCACCACCTGATGCGAGTTCTCGAACCCGGAGGAGATGATGAGGGACCGCATCGCCCTAGGCATGAGAGACCTCAGCCTGCAAAAGAAGCTCCTTGTGCGTCGGGGCGCCATGTTCGGACACGTCATAGACGAGGCCCGAGCCACCAAGTCGACGGATCTCTCAGCCGCAGACCTCCAGAGAACATCCACCGTCCACCGCACCCATCGCGAGTCGGACTGGAGTATGGAGCTTCCCGATTCGGATAAGGGGGACGACGAGGATGATGGCGTCTACTGAATGCAATCGTCCCAGTGAAAAGGGCCCCGAGCCGATGACCAAAGACAAACCTGTTGTCCTGGGTGCCTGGGAAACCACAACTGGGCATAGTGCTGTTTCCGGGACGTGATTTGCCACCGCTGCCAAAAGCGCAGCCACATCTCAGATGCATGCCTAGCCACACAACCCTGCAGGACTCAACCCTAGGGCTCCCCTCCCCAGCAACTCTGGTGCCCTAGCCGGCAAGGCCCCCCAGATGAGATGGGCAAGGAGAGTGGCGCAGAGACAGGCAAGAGCACCAGGACAGTCGGGGGGTCCACCAAACCTTGGTGGGCCACTCGGATGCGGGGCACGTGAAAAAATTCCATGCATCCGTCACCATTGAGGGCAAGGCCTGAAAGATGGAGATCGACACGTGATCGCTCTTCACGATCATGTCCTGGGAGAATATCACTCGATACCTCCCAGACATCAAGCGCCACCAGCTCAAACCACAGCCGATGAAGCTCAACGACTTCCAAGGCAACCCCATCCACGTCCTGGACAGAGCCAAAGTCCATGTGAGCTACAAAAGCTTCGAGGGCCATCTACCGATCACCGTCGTTGAAGGCCACCAACCGATCCTGCTTGGTGTCGAGTGGCTCTAACTGTTAGGCATGGGATTCACCGGCCTGAACCAGATCAAGGCTGATGACTTCGAGCGGCTCTTAGATTAATTCCTGGACATTTTCGATGGGACGCTGGGGAAATATCGGGGGAAACCCATCTTGTTGAATATAAATCCCAACATCACCCCGATTTGCCTAAAACCCCGGCAAGTCCCCTTCGCCCTGCAGCCGAAGGTGGATGAACAACTAGATGAACTGTTAGCCCAGGGAGTCATCGAACCAGTCGACCATGCAAAATGGGAGACCCTGATCGTCCTCCCCGTGAAGCTGGACGGATTGTTAAGAGTGTGCGCTAACTATAAGGGCACCATTAATAAGGCCCTACAGCCCCACAACTACCCTGTCCCTGTAGTGCAACATTTACTGCACTCACTGGGAGACGGGACGATATTCGCCAAGCTGGATTTCGTCCAGGCCTATCAACAGCTGCTGGTGGATGCCGCCACCGCGGAAGCCCAAACCATAGTCATGCACAGGGGGGGGGCTTTTAAATGCAACCGCCTCCAGTTCAGGGTAAGTGTGACCCCAGCACTTTTCCAGAGCGTCATGGAGGGGTTGCTACAGGGCATTCCAAGGGTGCTGCCTTACTTCGATGATGTCCTCATCTCCGGGACATCAAGGGCACAACTTAAGGACAGGCTGGGTCAAGTCCTAAGTCGGTTTCAGGCCAAGGGCCTCAAAGTTAAGAAGGACAAGTGCCAGTTGGGGGTCCCAAGGGTCAAATTCTTAGGCTTCCTGATAGACAGCCAGGGGATCCACCCCACGGAGGAGAAAGTCAAGGCCATCAAAGAAGCCCCCACCCCCAAGTCTTCCTTACTCGCGCAATCTAACAATTTCTTCCCCTAAATTCTGGCTTGTGGCCTTCTTTACTCCAACCTCCTGAGCTCTGGACATCTGTGAAAGGTAAGTGTGTGATTGTGACAGAGTAGATAGGGAGGAGACCTTAGTGATGTGGGGAACCCAAGCGGCAGGAAGCAAGCGTGAGGTATCTCAGAGAATAGGGGGAAGCCTTGGGAGGTCTAATGTGGGTGGGCCTGTCCCTGCACTAGGCCTCCCATGATCTCCCACACTCTACTTAATGATCCGTGCATTTGTTTAATGAATACATTGAGGAGAGCAGGGATAGAGAGGTTGTTAATGGTGTGGTTCATTTAATACAGACCCCAACTTTTGACAGTAATGGACAGGTCTCATTACTGTTGTAAATCAAAGACTATCTGTATGTTCTTTTTTATAGGGATCCTGACTTCCAACATGGATGGAAAGGCAGACTACAGTAGTGTAGTGTAATAGATATGCAGTATAGTTTAAGATTATGGAAGCTGCCTTAGGGCTTTGGATCAGTCACTCTTTCAGATTCCAGCCTCTCCTGAAGAATTCTCATGAGGCTCAAAGGATGGGGGATCATGGACACTAGTCTAAACTCTTTGGAGAATGTTAAAAATATAAACAAATCTCCATCAGTCAATTGCAAAAGGCAGCCTTAGTTGGAACAGCTTACATCCTGTGACGATACCTTTAACATCATCAAAAAACAATATCTTCCTATCCTAATCCTTAGGAAGAACTTGAGAGATGGACAAAAGTAGGCAAATCCAGTCTAAACACCTGGTTGACTATGCAATCAACAATAATAATAAATCAATTTCTTCAGGCGCTTGGGTTGACTCAGCAGCAATGCATTTTCTAAGTCCTGAGTGACCTAGAACATTCTTCCTCATTCCTAGCAGATTTTATGCTTATGTCCATTTGGCAGTCCCCAATTTTATGCCATTTTCCTAACACAGAAAGATGTGCCCAAAAGTAAAAAGCAGTATATCTTTGCATCTGTTTCTCTAACAGAGAAAGAATTAACTGGAACTCAGCTATATGATGCAGGGAGTTCAGCATAGCCCACCACCCCATCCACTAATGAATTCCTTTATATGGCTAATTCCCTTTCCTACCAGTAAAATGCTTTAGGCCAATAAATTTAGGATGGTTTTCATAATTACCAGCGGTATAACAAGAATTGTTAGGAGAGGTTTCAGGCATGTTTTGCAGGCAACGAAATAATGTAACCAGACTGAGATCATCTCCAACGACGTGGGCTTTTTTCCTCTGAATCAAATGTCCCATTACAAACATTTCATCTGTATATAAAACCTGAACAAATAAATTTCATTACAACTTTAAATTAATACTTCAGACAGATTAGTAAAAGAACTTTTTTCTCTATTTTACCTGACCATATATGAAGAAGTAGCCAGTTTCTCTGACCAGTATTTTATTTCCATGTTCTTCTAGAGCTGTTCCTCTTTTAAAGCTAAGAAGCCAGGGAACTATACTTGAGTCATCTGAAAAATTATTAGTATTTCATTAAACATGGATTAACTATTTTCCTTGTATATTTCCTAGGATTTTATAAAAAAGAAAAAATCATTATGCCTTTCAGATGAGTAGCTCAAACAGAAACTAAAAACAAGTATTAATGTTTGAAGAGTAGTTCAGATAACTAAGCCATGACTAGTGGTTGAGGATACAAAGGGAAGGGAAGGATGAATCAATAAAAGGTCATTTACCTTTTATTTTTTCACTATGACTTTTAAAATTCAAATGTAGCAGTGCTTTTGTATCATCTTCCTTTTTTCAACTTTCTTTTGTAATACAATATTTGCTTCCCCCCACCCAATATTCTTTGTAATCTATTCCAATATTTTAGCAATACATATGGATTTTTTAAAAAGAGATCAGTAGCTTTTGTATACCAAAGATCTTCAAGTACAGCCTCCTGACAGAAGCCATATTTTTATGGATCTACCAGGGTTCAGACTCTATCTGAACTCACCTCAGAAGGTTGGTGAACTAGAAGAATGCAGTGGAAATGTAGGAGAAGGCTTGTTGTCAGGTATCCTGTGTACACATAGATTTTTAGCATATATGCTATAGAAACAAACAAACCCTAATTGGTTGTGAATTCCCATGTGTCATCCATTGAAACAGTGGGCCATCAGAGTTGAAAACCTGAACCTCTAATGCTGATCCAGAGTTTCCCCTAAAAGTGGGAAAGGTGGAGTGGTAAAATACTAATAAATATAACTGGATATTCCCTTCCTGCATTATTTAAGAACAAGGTTGCATTTGAGCAATTATAACGCATTGCAATGGCAGAATATGTCTACTCACAGAAAATTGGTGGATTGCGCTAAATCAGGTTAAGAAATTAGTACATTACCATGTTGCTGAATGGCACTTTTGCTGTCAGCCATCAATTGCAGACAGGACTGTAATACTAGAAACAGATATTTCAAATTAGAAAGAAGGGGAAAAAACAAGGAAATTAATGTGGGATTCAAGTAAAGGAAATAAAAAATAATTAGTTTCAAGAAAGTTTTGATTGTAACTCTTCCTACACTACTAATGACTTTTTAAACTGGTTCAAGGGAATTTGCATTCATATTCTGTAATGAATACATATTGCTAGGGACCCATTCAAACTGTGCCTGGAAAAATGACTTTAGAATTATAATATTGTATAATATTATTGTTATAATAATACTATTATATATTGAAAATAAATGAACCATGTTAATAAGAGCAATTATAAAATATAATACACAAGATAGAGTTAGTTCACCTTTAGTTAGATGTATATGAGTTGAGTTCCACTGATAACTGATCAGGGAAAGAGAGAGAATTAAAGCTCATCAAGCAACAATTTATCTAAAGGGTGGAACCCATCTTTTCAGAGGAAGTTTGCTATTACAGATACCTCTGGTCTATCCTATCAGCATCTGATATTTTGACCATATAAGACCCTCCATGCTCAGCCACAATTCTTAATGTCTTGGACCCTGAGGTGTTTTTCCAGAGACCACTATGACCTCCAATCAGATCTTACTTCATCTAGCCAGATCTTACCTTACCTGTTTCTCCTCTCTGAGAGGGGGATCTTTTCCCCCTATGTCTGTCTCCAGTCCACATTATGTTTCGGTTTCCTCGATATGATCCCAAAACAATTCCCTGACAAAACATGGGCAAATAAGCATCATGAAGGCTGTAATTGCGCTCTCTCTCTTCAACTCCTCCAGTGCCCAAAGGCTTTCAACTCACCTGGCTGGAAACTTCATTGGCCATCTTCCAGTATGGAATGAAGGGGCTGGCTGCCTTGGTTTCTCCCAAGGGCTCAACAAGCTGTGGAACTGAATTCCTTGCCTGAATCCTGCCATTCAGCTTGCTAGTGAGGACTGCTAGTTCTGTTTTTAGTGCAATAACATAGTAAAGAGATGCTGCCGCCAGGCAAGAGGAGACAAACACTGCAAGTCCAAGAAAGATGAATAGGAGCCCTTTGCAATCAAAGCCATTAACAGAAGGAGAGGAAGAGGGGGAAGACCCACAAGTGGTGAAGGTATTGCCTTTTTCTCGTGGGAAATTCATAGATTTCATGACTCCTTTATTAAAGCCAAGTAGAAACTTCAGCTACTTCTCATTCTATGCAATGCAAACATTATGCCAGTTGCATCCAAGCTACGTGATCAAAATCCCATACTGCGTACTTCCGGTCATGAGAATCTGCTGATGCCACGTATGTTTTTTCTGCTCTGCATCTGCACAGTGTAAAGCTCTGTTTCTGTATTTCGGCAATGAATCTTCCTCATTTTGGTTTCTGCCTCATTTATTACCCATTATCCTCATTATGCAGCCCCATGACCTTGCCTGACTGCACAACTTCTACCAATGAAATTGAATTTTGCAGCTGGGCATTAATTTTCTCCTTGACAAATGAATGTGTTTGTGGAAGAATTGTTTAAAAAGTGGGACTTCTGTCCATTTATAGTTCCCCCATATGCTACATATATCCCCTATCATTAGGTCTGCTGTTGTAGAAGCATTGCATCAGTTCCAGATATTCTTGTCTGGTCCATGTATGGTTTCCTCCATTAGCCCACTTATCATTAGATTCTCCTGGTGGTGGACCTTGTTATTCCTGGTGATATATATATCATTACAACCTTTAAACAAAAATATAAAAAGTAATACAAGTTATACAAAGAAGAAGGGAAAAGATAAAAGAGATAAAATAAAATAAAATAAATTAATGGCTTCTGATATATATAAATGTATTTTAACCTCTGTGTAGTTACATTATATATTTTTCTTTCTATAATCTGACTGATCACCATAACCATAAATCAGCCCAGAAACTTTTAAAAAGTGGCTAATCCTTTTGATGCAGTATAGTCTCCTGGTTGGGAACTGGGTTCCTGGCTTCCGGTTGATGGTATGCTGCCCATTAAATTAAGGGGTAATATACAGTAGCTGCTTTCACAAGCACAGCATGTCCCAGAGACTTTCTACTTTAACTGTTCAAGTCTTGGCTGGGTGTCCCAAGGTTCCACAGTAGAAACATCAATGAAGGTATTTCCTGTTTCTCTCCTGAGGATAAAGGATTTTTTACAACTCCATTTTGCATGTGTTTTTGGCATCAGGGTCTGAGGAAACCATAACTGGGACCAGCAACTTGGTCATTAAATGAAATGGTTGCTAAATGAAATGGAAACTGTAGTAATGGTCTTTCCTCAGCTTTTCTTTGCTTTACAAAACTACAAAAGTTGTAAATGGACGAATTTACTTTTTCATCACTAAAACTGTAAATGGTCACTAAACAAGATAGCTTGTTTAGACAGGGGCTAAAGTACCTCTGATATTTATGATTATTGTAGAGCCACCTTGGTAATGGTTGCACCGAACTAGAAACTGGGAGATTGTAAGTTCTAGTTCTGCATTAGGCATAAAGACAGTTGACGACCTTCATCCAGTCACAGGCTCTTAGCCCTAAGAAGGTGGCAGTGGCAAACCATTTCTGAAATCTTGCCAAGAAAACTGCAGTGACTTAACCAGGTAGTCATCAGGAATTAGTAACTCAAAGGCTCTCTATCTACCTACCTACCTATTATCTATCTATCTATCTATCTATCTATCTATCTATCTATCTATCTATCTATCTATCTATCTATCTATCT
>JANHFT010002149.1:58166-77399 GCA_032467955.1 Pseudoxenodon macrops
ACATGCAGTGGGTGGGGTGAGGCACACAAGTAAAAAATAAGCCAGGGTGGGGATGGGGAGGCGGAACTGCCCTATTTACCAGGCCTCGCACACCCCGACACCTGCCTCGCCTTCTTCTGTGGCCGCTTGTTGTCACTTGCATCACCCCGGCCTCCATTTTGCCTTCAGATGCCTGCCAGAAGGCATCTGCAGAGGATCTATTATCAGCTGCAGATGCTTTCCGGCAGGCATCTAAAGCCAAAATGGAGGCCAGGGTGATGTGATTGCTACCGCCGTGAGGTGAGTCAATAATTAGAACTCTCCAAAAAGAAGGCCTAGCCGTTTTTTCGGGGTCAATAGAAAATAAGACCCAGCCTTCTTTTGGGAGAAACACGGCAGTTCTGGCTAATAAGAGTTGCAGAATCAAAAGTTCCTCATCTCTATTCCAAGGATACATCAGTCTTAATGACTGTGGGTTAGCTTAATGGACGTTGCAAAAAAAAAAAAAAAAAGGTTGTAAAATCCAGTTGGTCAAGTCATGGCCCACTTAACAACAGCATGACTTACAACCATCATTCCAAGCTCAGTTACAGGACTATCTATTAAATTAGATATCTAGTTTAATATTACTTTGGATCTTGACTGTTGCCTCAGTATGATCTAACACTCGCTTACCGTCCCACCGATCTCTTGGTTAGAAGAGATGCAAAGCTTCATTCTCCAAAGTCAAAAAAGTTCTGGATCCTTCCCTCCCACTCGATTTTGAAGCAGTATCTGTCCTAACCTGACCTAACATTGCCAAGTGATTATAAGTAGACATGTATAAGCTGGTTAGCAAATATCTCGACTGAAGTTATTAAAATCCCATTATGCTTTAATTTGGTGAATAATGAAAAGAGAAAAGTGGAAATGTGTTGATTCATCTATGAGCTTTAGTTTTAAGATTTTTTTTTAAAACAATGCTTGCTTTTCTATTTCTTAGGAGTTTTTTTTTTTTTTTTGCTTTTATTTTGGTGGACATCTTTTTTACCAAACCAAACCAAAGAAAAAGATTTGCAATGCTCCTGTTAAATGCTTTCAAAAAGGGAATGTATTGAAGCATTAACTAAATGAATACACATTTTGGCATTTCTGTTTCCCTCCCCGCTGTTTGGAGTTAAATCCGGTAACAATTGCAAATGTCTTTTTTTTGTACCTATACGGGAAAAAGTCTGCTACTATGCAGCAACAAAGAAAGTTCAAAGCTCTTAGGAGCAGAATGTTAAAACATCTGTGATCAGTTGGTCAGAGTTATTAAAAAAACAAAAACAAAATAGAACATTTCCCACTAGGTTTAAAAAAGAGGAGCCATCCAGAAAATAACTGAGGAATCCTGGTTTTTCCCCTATGCCATATATGAATCAAATTAAATCTGTCACGCACAAAACCTCAGATCCATCTAGGATCTGAGCAAGGTGATGGTGGGGTTATTTTTTGGCACAACAATGCAAGCCAATTGCCGATCACAGGGGTTTAAGATTTGTCCATTTACAATACATACAAAGAGTCTAACTGGTCATTGTAAACCTTGCTATAAACAATGGCAAGTAGATTCTGAAACTAGGAGGATATTGATTTTCTGCTCTTGTTGATGAGTACAACATGACAAATAATTAGCCTGGAGTGCTTATAAACTCTCTGGTACTTCTGTAGCTGGGGGACTTGTAAGGCAATCTGATCTAACCCATCATAGAATATATCAATAACTCTTAGACTTATATACCGCTTTACAGTGTTTTGTTACAGCCCTCTCTAAGCGGTTTATAGTGTCAGCATATTACCCCCAATAATCTGAGTCCTCATTTTACCCACCTTGGAAGGATGGAAGGCTGAGTCAACCTTGAGCCTGGAGAGATTTGAACTGCCAAATTGCAGTCAGCTGGCAGTCAGCAGAAGCAGCCTAACTATTGCGCCACCGAGGCTCAATATGGCAATTTTAGGACTTTTTTTTTTTAACTTGAGGCTTAAACTATGCCCTGAATCGAGTCCATGAAAACAGCTTACTGTAATTGCTAATAATAATGGGGAGGATTTTTCTGACTTAATACAGGAAAATGCTAGAAACTTCTCAACCCAAGTATTTTTTAATTGTGTACATTTCTTACAAATCACAGGTATACTGGTTCATTTAAGGAGTAGGGAGACAGGACTGACTTAAATCCACAGGAAGTATCCTAACTGGGATCATCGCTATTTTATTTTTGGGAAATCTAAAGTATTGTAGGTATTTTATAGTATTATTAGTAGCTGGATAGACCAGAAATTTATGTGTGACAGATTCTTATTAGATTCATATATGGCATAGGGAAAAGAACTTTCCCCCCCCTGAAAATGTACCATCGATTTTAACATATTTTACTTTACAAATTTTGTTTTAACTGACCAGGTACTGGATGCCCTCTAGTGGTAACAACTTGCCATGTCTTATAATCATATTTCCCTGATAAGCATTTCTTAACCATTCAGCTGTGCAAATCCTTTGAAAAAGATGTTTCTAAATGCATAGGAGCACCTACAAAGGGTTTCTTTTTCAATGGTAAACCAGTGTTTCCAGGCAGTGAAAGCAGTCTTGTGAACCTAGGAAAAGACATGTCTGTCTTAACCATTTGTAAAGAGGTTCAGGATTCATTCACACACACACACACCCCTTTGTGTATTAAGGAGAATTTGTATAACTCACAAGTATTCCGTGAAAATGATTAAATATTTGACTCTTTGCCCAGGATTCTTTGAAGTATTCAGAAAACAGGCCTCCTTCCATAAAGACTATTTGGTAAGAGATAAAACTGAAAGTTTTTGTTTACTTAACAACCATGTGATTTATTTAATTGCAACAATTCTCTTAATGACTTTGGAAAAGGTGGCCATAAAACCAGGCAAAACTCACTTAACAACTGCTTTGCTTAACAACGTAATTTTTGGTCTCAATTGTGGTTGAAAGTCAAGGACTCCATGGAATCTATTCTTTATCTCTGGCATTTAAATAATAAAAAAAAAAGTTTTCTGGATATAAGTCCCTAACTTCTGCCATTTGGTTATATTTTTTCCTATAACAAAGTTGCTACGTCTTTTCTCTCATGCCTATTAAAATGATCTTTATTATTTAGTAATATTTTAGTTGGCATGCATTTATACCTGGACTACTGCACACAACTGACTTCTAACATTGTCCACCTGTTATCTGCTTTTCATTTTATATTCTATTTTAGTCTTTATTCCTACATTACGTATGTAACTGCAATGTACCCTGGATGTGTGTTAGTTTTAAAAATTATGCATTGCATTGCCTGATTTTCACATTTATACCTTTATTTCCATTCAATTTTAACCTTTACTTTCATAATTTTATTTCTACTTTGCCCTGTGCTACATTGTTCCAGCAGCTTATTTTTAACAGATACTTTGAACCCCAGTTTTATTAACTTAATACAAAATTTGACCAGAGTATCTTAAAATATTTCACAGAGATAAGACTACAGTACAATAGGAGACAGGCATTTCTCAAAGAAACAGATGTTAGAAATTTCCTGAGTTGCAAGCAATTTCATCTTCTGATTTTGAAAGAGCAAAATGAAATATATTTTCTTAAGTGGCTTCCATTTACCAGTTTCCATTTTCTTTTAAAAATGAATTATAAAGTAACAAGCATTCATTGCATTTTTAATTGATACACCACAACTTTAAAAACCAATCACTAAACTGTTGTCCTAAAAGCCTAAAGGATGGTTTTATTATAAGGGATAAAACCTGAGAAGCAATTCATAGCAATCTGATCATTGTAAGAAACAGATGATATAAATGGATTGATTACACTTTATTGATTACCTTGTTCCTATAGAGCTTATAATTTGGATTTTCAAAAGAGGTTCTCTTTACATTATTTGTATCTTTCCGATTTGCATCTTTCAACTTGGAAACCTGAGATTTTATAAAACACAGCTTGGGAAACTGGTTGCCAGGAGCAAATCTTCATTCCTATGCATATTTTTCTGACATCAGTTCAATATATACCCACCTGGCTATGCCCAAATTAGAGTAGAGATCTACTGATACAACCTCTTTATGGCAGACTGGGAGAGGAGGAGTAATAAATACATGATTCACTTACAAATGCACATCTCTAGATTGAATTTTTATTCCCCATCTACATCAGAGAATGAAAACAAGCACTATTTCACTTGGGGAAACAACAATATCAGTGCCAAATCCGGCTGCAAACCCCACCCAAGATATTTGTCCGTTTTGAAAAAATTGGTTGAACATAACTCATCCTAACCATAGCTATTCCACAGTAAGGCTTATATCAAGTATTCAGGTTGTGAATATTAAATATATCAGGCAATCAATCTCTTCACCTGCCTTATTAAGGCATTTGAAAACCATCTTCGTCTCTGCAGTACTCATCTGCTCATTGAATTTATTTATTTTTTGCTGTCCACCTGTAACGTATTTAGTATCTAACCCTTAGAAATCATGAAATACTTTGTGTTGGTTATTTATGTCCTTCGATTAGAAATGCTGCACCCTGGAAAATAAAGAAGCTGGAAGCACCATCTATTTCAACTCCCACAACAACTATGTCTAAGTCTACAATACGCCTTCCTAAAAAAAGTTTGGCATCAATCAGGAGTGGATTTCAGCACATCCACCAAAAAGCCCCTGATAGATCAGATAAGTTCATATAGGGCTATGGAAAACATTTCTGAAGTATCATGGGATACTTATTAAGAAAAGCAACTGAGCAAGTCTGAGGTATTTGATGTACTTCCTCCTGCAACTTCAAACCGTCTTTTTCTTTTGCATACAGCCAAACAGCAAACTCACTGATGTTATGTCGTCCCTTGGACAGCTCATAGAAATTCTGCAGCTAACACACAATTCCACCTGCTGTCTAACATCTCCCAGCACCAGAAAGATTCTTAAGGGCTGTTAGTGACCAATAATAAAAGAAAATACTTAGAATGCACCATATAGACAAGAGATTATATCTTGTTCTACCTGAATCTGATTATACTGTGCACAATGCATTTTCATTATCCTGAGATAGATACTACCATGTTTTTACCTGGTACGGTAAACTAGGAAGACTGTATCATATCACACAGGTGATCTCACAATTCTGCTATATAAGGAGGTCTACATTTTTCCTGACTATTCATCCAATTACTTACTAGCAGTTCTCCTACATATAATTTGCTTCACAAAACGAAGTTAAGTCTTGTAAACATTTATATTTAGCTAAATGTATTTATTTGAGTAGTCCTTGGGTGTTAATTAGTTGTTGGTAGCTGGCTATATATCATGTAAAGTAGTGCAACTCTTCCTAATTTTAGAATGCGCATACCTGAAAATAGGATAATAAAAGCATATTCTCCGTATTTGGAGATGGGAGGAGAATCGTAATAGCTTATTCTCAGCGTAATGCACACCAGAAGATCTAGCTTAATTTTCCTATTAAGATGCAGACCTATATATAATAATTAAACACAAACAATGTTTCAAGTTTTACAATTGTTTTGTCAAAGGCATCTTCCTAGTGCTTCTAAGGAAAATTAAAACAGGCCACCATGAATGTTCTACTAAAAACCAAAACTAAAAAGTAATAGGATTTGCTGATAAATTAATAAAGGCTTTTTCTCCACAAAGCTGTTCAGTTATGGCACAAGTGATAGAGGTGTTTGCAAAGCACCAGCCAAGGCTTCAGGTTAATCACCCTTCCTAAAGGCATTCATTCCACAAGAACCAATCTACCAAATTCTTATTCTACTACAATTGTTACGTACATCTGGAATTCAGTCACTCATATTGGACATTTCTGATGCTTTTGTTTTTGGTTTTGAGTATACGACCCATAGTCATATCCTTCACGGTTTAAGACTGTTACAAATCTGAATCTTTATTGTTCTGAAATGATAGAAACTTAAGACAAAAACCTCCAATTTTCAGTCTCAGAAGTGTGTGGTTCAATGCCCTTTTCATGTGTAACAAGGCTTCCTTTAAAAATAAAAGGAAAAAAAAAATGACTAAAGTTCATAAGGATGTGAACGCAATCCTTGGTTTTGGATCAGTGTTTGTAGATTGGGCATCGCAAGATCCAGCGTTCTCTTCACAGCTGCTCTTGCTATGATGCTTGGCGATCCTTTTGCCATTCCACAAATTCATCAAGAAGAACAGGCCCTGGGAGGGAGAAAGGGCAATTACAAACTGAGGAACTTCAGAAGAAATTCAGACTTTTTGGCAATGGCAAAGACAACATATTCCAAAGTGGATAATCCATCATTCTTTTAATTAATTTGTTGTGCTTTTATGCCACTTCATTTTGACTCTAAGACCTAGGAGCTCTGTAAGCAAACAAGAAAGCAACCTTGGGCACTTAAAAAAAATATCTGACGCTACAAATTAAGATTATTTTGATAATTTTGTGATTTATAAGTAGGTCTAATGAGGAAAGGTGTCCTAACGTACAATTTAGACTTTTCTTCCCTCATGGCTAAGACATATTCTTTGTATTTATGCAGAGCCATGCAATGTTAGCTTAAAATATGCTGACATATAACTATCTTAGTTTTATTTAAAAACAAACAAACAAACAGCTGAAGCAAAACGCAACACAAGGAAAGAATGCTTGGAAAAATGTTCTGCACTGTATTACTCAAGAGAGAAAGCATGGAAAATGGACATTAATGACAATACTAACCAAACTTTATCAACTCTGCCTCATGTTATTTGTCAATATATAGTACTGTGCAACTACACTGCCAGCCTATTGCTACCGGTAGCAGAGATTTCTTTTAAAAATACTAGGATTGGAAAAATGTTTGGTTTTTATTTTAAGCAGGAAAGAAAAGTCCAGTGGGAATTTGGCAAGAATGGTAAAAAAAAAAACAAGAAGGCAAACAAACCCAGTAGTGCTTATAACACTGATCAAGACAATGGCTTTTTCCAAAAAGAAAAAAAAAAGAAAGGAAAAAAAAGAAAAGAAAAAAATCAGAACATTTAAGAAAAAACTTGTAGGTAAGATGTATGAACTGAAAGAATTATTAAAATATTCAGCTGGTCTTCTTAGTCTTTAATCTGTTGGGTTTACATAATGACAATAATCCTCTTTTTTTCTATTCGGTGGTACTGGTTGTAATCAGTGTCTAGACCACTGATGGCTAACCATTTTCTTCTTGTGTGTCAAAAATGGCAGTGCCAGCGCGCACACACATGCCACCACCCCCCACGCACACTGCACTGGGCATGCGCACCCCCTCCCCCATTGGGCTGTTTTTTGCCCTCCAGAGGGTTCAGAAGGCTTCCCTAAAGTCTCCAGAGGGACTTCTGGTTTGCCAATTGGGCTGTTTTTCACCCTCCGGAGACTTCAGGGAAGCCTCCTGAAGGCAAAAAACGGCCCTATGGGCAAACCAGAAGCTCGGTAACGGACTTCCGGTTTGCCCTTTGGGCTGTTTTTTACCCTCCGGAGGCTCCAGGGAAGCCTCCTGAAGGTGAAAAATGGCTGAAAATCAAGGCCGAAAATCAGCTGGCCAGCGCGAGCAAACGTGCTGCAGCTGACAGGGCAACGCCTCGCATGCCCTCAGAAATGGCTCCACGTGCCACCTGTGGCACGCGTGCCATAGGTTCGCCATCACTGCTCTATAAAGACCTATCTCTTCTCCCAGGCTATTATACAACTGAGTACAGCAAATGTAAAATTAGTGCAATGTTCTGTTTTTATTGAAAGTCATGGCAAACACTTTAGCATTGCCATGTACAAGGTAAGTGGCCATATAAGTTGTCTAAATAAAATAAAGTAACTTAGCTAAAAGATAATAGCTGACATTTACAAAAGTGATTCTTGATTTATGTGGGAATAGTTATGACTGCAGGACAGTCTGTATTTGCACTACGTTGAATGAATAAAATTAGTTAGAAATTAATATAGTCTCTCTGTTTTATAATGATGAAGGTTTTTTTGGGGGGGAAGACAGTTACATGTAAGGCTGAACTGTAAAGAATCTGATAACATATTAATTTCCCCTTTATATTCCCCCTCTTCCTGTTTTGATTTCAATAATGGTTCTACTGAGGTGATAATCCCCAAAAATGTTAAGAAGTAGAAATGATATTTAAAATTCTCTCTTGTCCTTGCATCTTTTTGTACTTCTCTAAATCAATCACGTTTTAAATGTTACTCTTTTTAATAAAATGTTTTCAAGTTTCTTACATTGATTTTTCTTTAGACAACAATTGCTATTGTTATGGTTGATTACATAGTCAGCCAGATGTTCAGACTGAATTTGGCATTTTTGACCACTTTTCAAGTCCTTCCCAAGGACCTTGGGTAGACAGATGTGGATGTTTGATGGTGTTACAGATATTCATCGCAGGATGTAAGCTGTTCCAAGTAAAGCTGCCTTTTGCAATTGACTGATGGGGATTTTGTCACAAAAACATTCTCTTCTGATCATTACAATACCGTATAGAGCTGTCCTTGGAGGGGGGAAAAACTCTTGAAGATGAACTTGCTACAAAATTCAGAGTGTTAACTGGATCTGGATAACATGGATCAGATGATGCCTGAAAGAAGTTGTGGTGAAAGTTCTGTACAGGTTGTCAATTGTTTATCAAGAACAATTCAAAGTATTATATTTTAGATTCTGAATGCTTAAGGCCTGTATATCTTAGGGATGATCTCTCTGCTTACAAACTCATAAAGTTCTTCTTAAGATTAGCAGCAGAAACCGTTCTGAATATATCTTGCTGTCAAAGGCCATGTTTTGGCAAGCTGGCAAGACCTTCTCTTGCATAATTCCTAGACTGTGGAAAACATTTTCTTGGAAATTGTAGGTGGGACCCCCATCCTCCCAGTATGTAGGGAATCTCTTAACATATATCTTTTTCGCCATATTTATGTCTATGGAGATTCTCAGTCATCCAAGTCATGCTTGTCCCAAAGGTGCTTTTTCAAGCGGAAATTGGACTTTCTGGTTTTTCTTTGAAGACGTTTTGCTTCTCATCCAAGATGTTTCTTCAGATGAGAAGAAGTTTCTTGGAGAAGAAGTGAAAGGTCTTCGAAGAAAAACAAAGTCCAGTTGCCTCTTGAAAAAGCACCTTTGGGAGATCAGGTTTATGGTTGAATTTATTGATTTATATATTTATTATGGTTGAATTTATTTATATCCTGCCTTCTTTCTGTATAACTTGAGGTAGTATACATAGTGCTCCTTCCTATTTCCCCCACAACAGTAACCCTATGTGGTAGGTTGGGCTGAGAGATAGTGACTGGCTCAAGGCCATCCAGTCAATTTCCATGCCTAAGGATTAGAATTCACTCTCCTTCTGCATCAGTCTGGTTTGATTTATTAGACAATTTGAGTATTTATGTTAAATTTAATCTGTGTGTTTATTCATTAATCATGGTCCCAGAGCATAAAGGTATGATATAAATTATATTTGCTGCAGAAGTGTCTTGGAGATGCAGTGTTGTCAATAGGTGTCTACAGCTGCCAGTTTTGCAGTTCAACTGAGAGTCCAATTCTATCTTTCCCCAACTCCCAGTTTTGTTCAGCTGTCACGATTTTCAGTCAAGTATGATATGTATTCCCTTGAAAATACAGGCCAATTCTACTGTTCAACATGTTTTTGGATTGTTGACATATTAGCAGTGATCACTGTAATGTAATCTTGTCTTTTTTCCTCCTTGGATAAGAAGCTGATTTTCTTCCAGATAGTTTGCAACAAAGCTCAGATCTAGAATTTGATAAATAGGCAGCATATAGATAAATAAAATAATAAATATATCACAAAATGAGATCTTGGATCTGTGGCAGAATTAGATGACCATTTTCTTCTTTGTGGGAATTGTTGTCTCGTCTGCCTCCCACCCCTTGAATCTAGATTATCTAGTGAATTTTACAGACAACTTAATATACAAACCCAATCCTAATCTTTCTAATCAGTTTTACCGAGTTTTACAACTCTTGTAAAAATACTTACTATCTTGATTTTCCCTTTTGATTTAATCAAAGTGCACTGAACTGTTATCTCTCTATCTCCGTGTGTCTGGGCTCAAGTGAACACACATGCAAATGTGCGTATGCACACAGGTTTACACTATAATCTACAACCAAGGTTGCATCTATTGGGAAAACAGTATGGCTGCAAAACTATGCTGTTTGCACCATAGCTTACAGTAAATACTATTATGCAGGAAGAATGGTGGAATCCTAGATTCTAAAGGGGACAGGCATTTTTGCCATCTAGGCCAATCTGTTGCTAAGTGAAATAATCCAAATTAAATAATCTCTGACAAATGGCCAACTAGACTTCACTAGAATGGAATGGGACAAGTCACCAGAGACGATTCACCATAGCTGACTTGTCCCAGCTCACCATGGGACAATTCAATGTGGGATAACTCAAGAGAGGGACAAATTGAAGCTCACCCCAGCCTCGAGAACGTCTAACTTGAGAAGGTTCAAACGTAAAGCAAAACAAAGCCTGCTGCAATTCAGTCGTCCCTCTCTTGAGTTATCTCACATTGAATAGTCCTGTGGCAAGTTGTCCCATGGCGAATTGGCTGCAGTGAGTTGGCCTACACCAGGGGTCGGCAACTTTTAACACTCAACGAGCCACTCGGGCCCATTTCCCATAGAAAACAAAACAGTCGGAGCCACAAAAGCCATGGCAGAGGGCCCAAAGAGCTGCATGCAGCTCCGGAGCCGCAGGTTGCCGACCCCTGGCCTAGACCTTCACTAGAACAGCCAGTGAAACAGAATCCACCATCTCTTTGCCTGATCCTGCTTACACATGCACACGTCCCAGGTGGGGTAAAGGTTTTATCTGAGGCTTTCCAAGCCCCCAATAGTCTTCCCCAGAAATCTCCATGCCAACAACCACACAACCTCCCAGGAGTTCACAGTTCAATCCAGGAACAAACCCAACAGGAATCCACGGGACAAGACAACTCCAAAGGCAGAGGCAAGGCTAGGGCATTTTGTGAGGCAAAAACAAGTCCATGAGGCACAGGCAAAATTTGTGAAATACAGAGGTCAAGGCATGAGCCATGGTCCAAGGTATTTAGTCAGGAAAGAGAGATTCCCGGAAAGAGGCACAGAAGTTGATGGATGCAAGGCAAGGAAACACACACTTTGCTCCCAGTGTTGTTTCACTCCACTTGCTGAGCTAAATAGCCGCTGCCCAGTGCAGTCCATCAAGAGGGGTGATGCTGCCACTTCACCAGTACTTGTCATGGCCCTGGCAGATCCAATTTGGAAGAGGAGTTGGAACCGGGACAATCTGACGGGTTATGACACATCTCCCCTGGAACATCTGGAGAGTCCAGGAGCTGAACTTGATGCTGTCCCAGGCTCCTCCGTCATTGGGGGAAGTGCAACGAGATAGGGAGCTGCCTGCCTTCATAAAGGCAGAGGACAGTTGGCTGCAGACGGGTAGTGGTGATGAGAAACAACAGATCTCCTCTGTCAAGGAACAGCTGCTCTTGTACTGCTAGTTTTGATTTTTTTTGTAACATTCAAATTGGAATCTGCTGCTCTTTAACTTAAATGTTATTAATCAACATCCTTTACCCTGAAATGATGGAAAACAGACCTTGACCTTGTTCTGTGTGATATTCTTTCAAATATTTGAACAGTACTGTCATGGCCACCCAAATCTCCTCAAGGCCAAACATTTCTAGGTCCTTTGATCTTTCTTGACTTTTGAATTGTCAGAGTCTGTAAAAACTACTCCGACATGTTAAATAAGAATAATTATTACTGACTAGAATGAAGTTGCTTAGATAGCTTCAAAATGAGAGCATGATCCATTTTTTAACTTGCCGTCTTCCTGGGGTTTTTTTCCCCTTACAACTTTTTAGACCTTGCTTTGCAGTTTTTGGACTTAGTACTGAGTTGACAGCTGGCAATTAGCAATCTTTAGTTCCCACACCAGCTTCAATTTGTTCATTTTTGATTAAAGGGCTATCGTGACAATATGGGGGAACCTTTCCTGAAATGACAAGCAGCAGAGAATATAGGGGGCCTTGACACAGTCTTAACTGTTCTGTGATGGGCAAAGGCAAGAATGGTAAGAGATGTTGGGAGTTGTGTGACATACAAAATGGATGGATGGATGGAGTTTTAAAAGGTGACAGTTGCAAAGAATAAAGAAGATGACTTTGTCAAATAAACACTCACCTGTTGCCAAGATAACAAAAGCTAAAACATTTTTAACTGCAGAATGTTTAGATAACATCTGGAAGCAGCTCAGTCACCTCCCTAATTCACAGAATTGCAAGGAGGAGGAGAAGAAGGTACTGCACAGCAAAATCAGACTCAAAATATTCTACTATAGTAATCAGTTCCAATAAAAAATATTTGTAGACATCCTGCGGAGTTGATTTCTTGGTCTGATCTACCTGATCGGGCTCACAAAGCTAAGCTAGGGGAGCAACACAGTTGTTGTAAGCAAACTCTGCCCAGATATAGATCCAGCCTTGAGGTTAACACAGAAATGAAAAAAGTTATCATGATGCCATTTTCTTTCTTTCAATCAACTGTGGATGATGGGTTGAAGACAGGTGCAGCCTAACATTTAGCAATTGAAATAGGGCATCAGAAAGCTGACACTGGCCCACTGCCCTGTTGAATGGAGGTAACACCAATACTTCCTCACTTTAAATCACTTTAAAAGATCTCATTTGACTTCCCTGAATATGTAACTTGAATATTGAATTTAATCAATACCTGGGAACCATAATTATAGTTCCTTTGCATTTAGTGATCCCTGGATCTGGATTAGTTTTGTATTATTGATAGCCTTTTCACCAGATACGCCAGAGCCTGAATTCACCAGCAGATGAACCAGACTGGGTCTCTCAGGAAGGTATTGGCATATATTGTAGGAGGTCCAGGAGGGTGGCTGCTAGGATTGAAGCCTTGCTTTAGTTTGGATTAAATTCATTCCTGTCTGACACTGTTAGGGGGAATTTTTCTTCTGACTTGCCTACTTTAGAGGCAAATGTAGAGGAACCTGCTATCCAGTTCCTGGATTGTGACTTGAAACAATATGACCATTAGAATATAACTGCACTGATTTCCTGAGAGAAGCTCTCCATCCCCATTCCCACACCAGACTCTGAAGATGTCACCAGGTTGGGAAGGAAGGGGGGCATGAATTATTAACCTAGGTTTGGACTTTTGTGTCTCCTGTGTTTTGGGTGAAAATGGGTTGGGAGAGCCACGGATAATTGCAATAGAGTGTCAGCTGTGTACGGTGTGCAGCATGGAAGATGGACTTTGTTTTGATGGAGTAATTAAATCTTGTCTGAAGTTACCTAGTTGAAGATTTCCTGTGTTGGATGGTTAAGGAGTTTCCTGGATGGGAAGGAGGTGCAGGCCAGGAGGGAGTAGGGAACTTCATGAGAAGAGGTGGTGACTGTGGGAAATCAGGAGGATGACCACTTCAGCATTTCTGATCTTGAAAGCCAAATATTGAGGTACTCCTGCAAATCTATAGAGGAGTAAGAAAGTTCTTCATCAAAGGTACTGTAAGAAAACATTCTGTTGGATGAACTGTCTGCCTTTTATTTACTATTGTCTTTGGCAAGCTGAACTATGCATTAGTATTGAACCATTCAGCCCTCTAGGATTCCACTTAGGTCTGATACAATTATCTTATGAAGTGGCTTAGACTTGTTTTTATGTGTACCTTTTAGACCAATCAGCAAAAGAACACTAAATATTTAATAATAAAAACACTAATGTACTATATCAAGAGCAGTATAAAATATCAGTAGCTCAAAACAACAAATTAAGTCAACCTGTTGAAAGCCTGTAAAATTAAAAGGTCTTTGACGTTCTTGGTGCTGTCTGAGCTTGTTTGTTTGCTTGCTGACATTTCATTATCCCACTAGGTAACATCATCGGTGCTAGTGGGCGTGGGGTTTTTCCCCTGTTTATATATAATATCTTGGCTTGCCAATATTGGTGAATGCGTGATTTTCTCCTTGGTTTTTCTTTGATTAGAGTATTGTTTTCTGTTTGATTGTTTATCTGATGTTAATCCCTTTTTATCTGGGTATTGGCTGCTGGAGGGGATATGTCCTCCTGTTTTGATTTCTTCCTTAGCTTGTGTATCCTTAGCTCTTTAGACTGGCCTGTAAATATGGTGTATCTCTATGTGCCTAGCCCTGCATAGACAACAAAGTGTCAGCTAATCCTCCCTCTGGTAGAGGCTCTGAAAGTGTTCTTTCTATGTGGCTATTCTCAGAACAGAGGCAGGAATGCTTCTCAAGATGCTGTACATATACAGAGATTTCTGTTGGGGATTTAGATCCAAAGCGGTGTAACCCTAACATTTTGAAATATGCTTCTAAATAGATAGCCAATATAGCCAGGTTTTAATCACAGGCTAGTTTTCTGGCTAATACTGAAGATTCATCTCAGTGTGGTTTAATATGGTGTGCATATATATTGAACAAGTAAGGTTTGCAATGGCTGAAACAGCATTTTTTTTTTCATTTGGTGGTAGGAGGCGTGTCATTTCTCAAAGAAGGCTGATACACTGTTTTCTTCTTTGTTCTCTCCACCCCCACCCCCCACCTCAATCAATAGGAAATTGATCCACTGTTTCTTGAAGTTTGCCTTCAAGATGCCTGGACCTTGGCTTCTAGGGATTATAAAGAAGTCTGCATTGGGGCTATGATGTGTGAATAACCAAGCCCTCCATTAGCATAGGCTGCATTCGCTTAAAGCTATTTAAACTTCCAGAAACAAGGGTATACCTAGGAACATTAGTAAACTATTAATTTATTCTTTTGAATGGGTGGGCAACATAGTCTATAGCAGGGGTGTCAAATTGGCGGCCCGCAAGCCAAATGCATCACGCACAGACCATGCCCACTCCAGCTCGCAAAGGGGAAAAACATTGCAAAAAGACACGGGATGGCAATGTGAACACTGCGAGTTTGACACCCATGGCCCATGGCTTTTATATAAACCCTGGTTTCTCTGTCATCAAAGCACCTAGAAATTAGTCAAGCACTAAATGAGATTTGTTGTTGAGATTTTTCAGTAGGGAACATTGTGAAATAGATATTTAGGCTTAAGAAATACATAACAAGAAGATATTTTCATCCTTGGGGGTGGGGAGAAACCCTCACCTTCCAGAATTTTTGTTCCTGTCAGTCATGTGACAAACCTTCTTTCACTCGACACTATAGCCCAGCACTCCCAAATAGGAATAACGTTTTGAACAGTTGTGTTTGAGGGCATATAGGACGACTGTAGTTATATTCCTTTCTTTTTCCTTTACAGGTGACTAAAGGCCAACAAATATCTTGGTTTCAGTAAAGGCTTATTTTTCAGGCTGAAGTGGAATTCACCATCTATAAAAAAATTCAGTTCTGCAGAACAAGTGATCAAAAGAATAAAATAGGTCTGCAATGTTTTATTTTTAAGTTCTCTCAGGACCATAGTATATGATTGTGTTTTAAATGGTTCTTGCTGAGAGAAAAAGTGCTGAAAATGGGGGATCAGCAGACGTATAAAACAAACCACATAGTTAACAATAGCGAAAATGTATATTATCAGCAGCAGCACTTGAGTCCCCTGGCATCTGCAAACCACAACTATGGAACTTCAGCCATGCATACGTCTCCAGAGTCTCCCCTCTCTCCCTCATTCCCTCATGATTCCAGGGAAAACATATCTTTGAATGTTGGGCCCAAAGGCCTTGGGCTAATGGATTCTCCCAGGCAAGCAGACTGGGCCCATTTGGCATCTGGAAACCACCTCCCAGTAAGAAACAGTCAGCATATCATGTGGAACCCAATGGCTCAAAGCGAACCAGTTGATGGCTTTGACCATCTCTGTTCCCAAAGCAATGACCTCAGATCGCAAAAAATTACCAGTGGAGTGTTGCATAAATTAGACTCTTTTGCCCAGGTGTTTGCTAGCCAAAACTTAAGAATCCAAGTGAACAATGTGTCTCAGCACATTCAGTCGCAGCCACCAGTGATGGAGAATGCTGGCGATAGTGCACTTCGACAATTGCTGTCTCAGAAACCTGCTGTGGAACAACAACTCGTGCCGAGATACCAGCAGATGCCACAGCAGGTCCATCCCGGATTTGCAAGTGCACAGCAAAAGCAGCAGATGCAGTTAATGCAACACCAGTCCCCTCTTTATTATGACAACCAGCAACATGTTGCCCACATCCCAATGCACTCTGCCATGCACCAGGGACAGGCCCACTTGCAGCAAATGCATTCTCAACATTTGCTGCCACCGCAGCTACAGCAAGATCAATACTATCTGCAGCAGCAGCAGCCCCACCAAGGACAGCACAGGCTCTTGGTACATGAGATGCAGCCTCAGCAGCAGCAGCAGCAGCAGCAGCAGCAACAGAGGCAGTGCCCCATGCAAACAGCTCAGTATTATTCAATACAGCCTATGATGCAACAATTACAACAGCAGCAGCAGCAGATACAAACACAACTTCCTCCCTATCACAGGGATACTAACCAGAAACCTCTGCACGAACCTCAGCAATACTCCCAAGATCGAGGTAATTCCATGCAGCTTATACAGCTAGGAGCAGTCCCTCCGTATTTCTATCAAGATCAGCAGCAGTCCTTCAAACATTTGTATCCACAAAGTGTTCTGCAGCAGCAGCAACAGCCACCTGGTGATGCCAGTCAGCCCGATCATTACCAGAGTGATGGTAACACTCAGGCATTGATGGATGAGCACCTGGGACTCCCTATGGCAGAGGGGACTGAAGATCCAGCACCACAGGGCCTGAATTCTGTGGACAGCACAATCTCCCAACAATCTCTTAGACCTTCAACAAGTGTTCAGATGAATAACAAAAGACCTCAGCAGTTGTCTCCCAGTGCAGTATGGCCACAGGTATGTAGAACTTTGTATCTTACCGGCACTTTCTGATAACTAAGTTTAGAAAGAAGCTGTATCATCTTATAACATAAAGCAGGCATGCATGATTGTTTGTGAAATGTATACTTGGATTTCAATAATATGCTGGTACAATACCTCAGAAAAGTACTGGTAAGTGGAGCCAGGACAAAAGTTTCATTCCGTATCGCTGCCATTGAAATTAAATGTAAAACTTATGTTTGAAAAAAATAATACTTTTCCTTTTGTTGCATTAAAAATGATAATTCAGTAGTAGATTTTGGAAGGCTTTGGGATAGGTGCCTTCGGATCTAGGGTTTCAGTCTTTGCGTTTTATCAATTATAGCTGTCCAGTGAAATAGAAGAAGCCTTTTATGGCATTGAAATTTATGCTCTTTGAAACCATGGAGGCAAACAGATGCTTTTATTGGCAGAGCCATTTTATAAATCCCTAATATTTAGCATTTATTCCAACTGTCCATCTATGATGAGCCAGTGAAACTAGGTTAGATGCTTCTAGATATGATTAAAGAGTGCTTGCTGATGGGAATCTGTATAAATGTAGAGATTCTATTGGAAATTTTAAAATGACTCTGTCCATTGGGCATTCTTAGAGGCCTACCTCCTATGGAGTCTGTTGGGTAAGGCATCACCATCCATTTTGCTAAGAAAAACAGGAGGCCTTTTTGTTTCTTCTCCAAGAGTTCAATGTTGCTTCCTGTTCAGATCTGAACTATGCAGGGTAGCAGAGTGATAACTTTAATGCCTTCCCCAACTGTCCCAATATTTTAGACCAGGTTTTTTCAAACTGTGTTTTGATGGGGTTCCATGAGAAACAACTAAGGACATAAAAAAGAGAACTAATTCACTTGACTGTAACCAATTTCCTATCACTAAAGCTTTGCCTCTTGATCAAGGTATGCATCGTACATTTGAAGGGTACCTAGACTAGGAAAAGTGGTGCAGACTATAATTAAACAACTTACTCTGTTTACTTAAATTTCTCCTATCTTTTTTAATAGCAGATCCAGTTACTTGATGGCAGACTTCCATCAGTTTCTCCTGAACAAAGGTATAGTTGTGATTAATTACTGATGTCTTATAAAAATCCAAAATAGTGGCCTAAAAATCCAAAATAGTGTACAGATAATGAACCATCTTGTAAGCAATCCTTTAGAGAGCTGTTTTTAAATACAGCAATAATTTTGGTGGCACTTAAATCAATATGTGGTAGAAGCCCATATGACAATGATAGAACCTTACTTAGTTGTTAAAAATATAAAACTTAACCCTTAGGCATGTGAATTATATCTAATAATTTAACTATTCTAGGTCAAAGCCTATCTGGCAAGCTTTCACAGGAGCCATCTAAAGATCATGAGTGATTTTAAATTCAGGAGGGATATTACATTTATCTCCAGTTATCTTAGTTGTGATCGTTTGTCCTCCCCTTTCTATTCTGAAGCTATGCCTTCAGCCTTTTCTTCAACTGTAAGAACTGTACCATGAATGAGTGTGACAAACTTTGAGGAACCAGGGGCCTCAAGCATGACCACCTGTGGAATTACAAGAGGTCTTCTGATGATGCTGCGTGTGGCATCACTGGAAATGGTGATCCAATTTAAGTCAGGCTATACTTTTGTTTTCCTTGAATGTTTTTTGAAAGTAGAACTGAAAGCATCTTGTTCATATCTCAAACTTAAAAACCCCTCCCATTATTAAAATAGATAAAATATCAAAATTGCACCAAATTGTACAGAAAAATTCAGTAGGTTTTGGCTATTTGAGAGGAATGGTTTGTTTTCTGGAAGCTTCTTTTTCTCATAATTATTGGGGGGGGGGGGAACCACACCATCCTGAAATTCAGCAGCAACATGCCCAGTACCAAGATATTATAAGTAGAATTTGTATTTGGGCCACAGGAAGTCTTATGTTTAGTTTATACCTGTACATTTTTCGGATCTTACATAATTTTTCTTTTAGAATTGCTAATGAAATGGTTTGATGCATGCAGTATTACTACAGAAGGCTATTTTGTCTTTCCTCTCAATTGAACTCAGCAGTTTTTCACAAAACGATGTCTCAACTTTCCCAAATTCAATGGTGTATGAGGGTGGAAGTTCATTCTCCCAAGTTTGTGGGTTGGTTTCCGACCATTTCATTAGCAGGCTAGGTAACATCTTCAATGGAGTTTAGGGGATGTCAGTGTCAGTGTTCTTCTGCTTATAAGGGCTTTGTGTGGTCAGTGGGTCTTGGGATGGGGAGATCATGTCAGGTGAGGATCACGTCAGGAATTTCCCTTCTGTCATGACCTCCC
>JANHFT010002149.1:80923-96620 GCA_032467955.1 Pseudoxenodon macrops
TTTTTTTCAGCCCTAACCAGTGGATAAAATAATGTGCTGAAGCTGACCAGACTAAGGACGCTAGCCAGATGAATACCCGGTAGACAGATTTCCCCCCCTATTTTCCTTCCCAAAAACTAAGGTGCATCTTATACTCCGAAAAATATGGTATATGCTTCATTGCTTGAGGGAAGCCACAAATCTCATATTTAGTTAAGGATGGGTGGAGGTCTCCATTCCTCTCATATTCCGAAAAAATATGTGTTTTTTTTTAATGAAGCATTTTTTTTAAATGCTTCAAAAAGAAAGACAAACATTAGAAAAAAAACAAAGAAAATGAGAGAAAGTAGTGAATAAGAAGGAAAATAGAAAAAGCTGTTATAGGAAGCAGTTTTTGGTCATTTTTGACAGCAGTGATAAATTTTACATTTATATTTTACTTTCTCTAAAGCTACATGATTTTTCGTTTCCATAAGCTACCCTTTCTAATCATCATATCCATAAATCACAAGTTCATTTTTTCCCTTTTTTTCCAAGCAAAGGGTCTACAAGGAGTTCCCAGTCATGAATAAATGTATATTGATCTTTCTCTTGGCAAACAAATAATTGTTTCCCTTTTCTGCTAGTTTGATCATCTTCACCAGTATTTCAGATTTCCCCCCATTTTTATGCAAATATGCTTGCAGCAATAATCATCTGTCTTCCATGTCTTGTTTCTAGTTTTTTTTTTGTCCATTAATCCAACAAGAAAAATCTGGTTTCACTTGAATGTTGATGCTTAAATATTTTTTTTGGTATCAGTGTATATATTTGAAGCCATTTTTTGGGGGGGGCTTTTTCACAAGTCCGCCAAGCATCATAAAATGACTTTTTTCTGTTGCTCCCATTTCTAACATAAATTTGAAGTACCCTTATACATTCTGGCCAATTGATCTGGAGTCACATACCAACAATATATAATTTATATAGACATTCTGTTTTAAGTCATAACAATGTGAATTTCAATGCTTTCAGCCACAACATGTGTAACCCACTGTTTCAACAATATGTAAAGTCCAAAATAAGAGAGGGATACAATCAAAATCAAGGGAGATACTAATACAACTCTATAAAGCCTTAGTAAGACCACACATAGAATGTTGCATCCAGTTTTGATCAACAGACTATAAAAAAGATGTTGAGACTCTAGAAAGAGTGCAGAGAAGAGCAACCAGGATAATTAGGGGACTTGGGGCTAAAACAGTTACAGGAACTGAGCCTGGCTAGTCTAGTGAAGAGAAGGACCAGGGGAGACAGGATAGCAGTCTTCCAATACTTGAGGGGCTGCCACAGAGAGGAAGGGGTTTAAGCTATTCTCCAAACAAGGAATAATGGATGGAAACTGATCAAGGAGAAATTCAACCTGGAAATAAGGAGACATTTTCTGACAGTAAGAACAATCAACCAATGGAACAGAAGTTGCCTTCAGAAGTTGCGGGAGCTTCATCAGTGGAGGTTTTCAAGAAGAGGCTGGACTGCCATTTGTCAGAAATGGTGTAGGGTCTCCTGCTTGAAGGAGGGGGGTTGGACTAGAAGACCTACAAGGTTCCATCAAACTCTGTTAATCTATAAATATCTGTAAAAAGAAGCTGTTAAGTTGCTGCATCCTCACCTGGAAGAACTGTGTGCTCACCTGAGCTGGAGTCGAGGTCAGGGTCACGGCAGGTTTGAGCGGCGTAGCCCCCGTGTTCCCTCCCACTTGGCTCTTCACAGGTTGCAGGACTAGCTGCTTGACAGGACGTCCAGGTTGCACCAGCCGGTGGAGTGTCGCCGGTGTCCCGGCTCCGGGGGACACTTTGGTGGCCAGCACTGCATTGCCGGAGACGATGGAGACCCCGGGACGCAAAGGGGTTCCCGTCAAGACCTTGGCGAAGGTCACTTTGCCCCCGTTGGCTGCCCCAATGGGCTGAGCTTGGATTTGGGCCACATGAGCGCCAGTCATGGAGCTTCCGGGCGGGGCTTTCAGGATGACGATCTTGGGGGCCGGCGCGGGCACAGCTATTTGCTGCCCCCTGGCAGACGAAGAGGGCGCGACCGTTGAGACGGTCGTGGCCGACGAGACGCCCATGAACGGGTTGCCTTGGCTGAGAACCTCTTGATCCTGAGGGACCTGTAGGAGTCCTGGTTGATCTTGCTGAGGCGGCTCGGTCACGGACTCCGGCCGCGTATCGGGGAGGGGCAGGGTCTGTGGTTGGGAGGACTCCGGTTGGGGGGTAACCTGCTGGTCTTTGGAACCCCCCGCTAAGGAGTCTAGGGTGGCCCCTGAAAGCCCCAAGGCCTCTTCAATGGGGTCCGGAGCGCCCTGGTTAAAGCTCTCATCGGTCAATGAGTCCAAGCCGAAGAGGTTAGGATCATCGAAGAGGTCCATGATGGGGTCAGCCATGGCCGAAGGAAAAGTGTCTTAGCTCCTGACTCAGGAAGGAGGTGACGGAGAAGTCCCTTTCCCAACTGCACTTCTTCGATCCAAGAGTTGTCAATCAAGCCGGCTCCACCTCATGAAGGAAGGTGCACGTTGCCCGGGACAGCCTGGAAAAAGAGAGGAGATAATTGGTTAAGAATATCATCTCATTATGCCCAGGATCTCATTTTATTCCAGCTTTCTTTGCCACATAGATATTTATGGGTGCTCATTACTGTTTCAACTAAACGTGTAATACATTAAACATTCCCTTTATTTCTATCTCTTACTCTAGCTTTTAATCACATCACCCTATATATTTAAAAGCATTTTCTTGCTTTCCTGTCTAACCTCTAATATCATAACTGCCTACAAAAAACGAAAAAGAGGAAGAGAACAAAGCAGGACAGGTAGGGAAAGACGGTTCAAAACAGCACCCAGGAGCAGGAATCATCCTTCCATCATGTCTTGCCCGCTTTATATTTTAATTGCTATGCTTTTAAAAAAAAAAAAGAGGTGTGAAGTGAAAAGCAAGTCAAAGCAGCCATAAAGAAAAAGAAGTCCTCTACCCATCCTCTCTTGCCCGCTTTGATACTTCAATTGGTAGGCTTTTTTTTTTTTTTGCTTGTCTCCCTCATTCCTCTTAGGTCTTTTATCTATTTCTATCTCTTGGATGTCCCATCTAAGTATTCCTCCCACCTCCACCCTCTTCCACTGCCTATTTTCTTCCGTTTCAGCCACAACTTCCAGCACTTTTAATATACAGTGGAACCTCGGTTCACGAATGCCTCAGTCCACAAACAAATCGGTTCCTGAACAAAAAATCCATTAAATGTTTGCTTCTGTTCACAACCATATCTTCGGTTCACGATCAAACACAGCCGCAGCAATTTTCCCTGCCGCGGCGATTTCCCCGACCAAATCGGGTGCTGATCAAAGTCCTGGAATGGATTGTGGTCTCGAACAGAGGCTCCACTGTATTTCCCCCCTGGGTTAATTCACCCATCATTGTTATTTTTGTTATAATCTCTTCCTTGTCTTCTTCCTTGTCTACTTCCTTCTTTATTTCTTCTTTTGAGGCTTAGGCCATTTCTACTCATTCCTCCTGCTAGTCGAGTTTGAAAATAAGCTGTTCCTCAACATTGTGACTTCAAAACGGGTAGCCTTGGAGAGGCCTGCTGTCCAAAAACATCCCATCAAGACACATTTGACAGTCAGGAATTACAGCTTGATCATCTGCTGTGTGAATAAGTATAGGTAGGGTTAGGATTAACCCTAACCCCCTTTTAGTGACCGTTTGAGGTTACAACGGGGCTGGGGAAAAAGCATTCCCCCATGGTCATGTGATCAAGCGAGCCCGTTTTTCACAAAAACGGGATGCACAGGGGGTTTGAGAGGCCTGCAGTGTTCCTGGAAGCTGGGGAGGGCAAAAACACCCTCGTTTTTGGCCTCCCAAACCCCCCACGCATCACGTTTTTGCCCTCCCTAGCCCCCAGGAGCACTCTGCAGGCTTCCCAAAGCTCCTGGGGGCCAGGGAAGGCAAACACGTTTTTTCTTGCATCTCAATCATGTCGCCACTATGGGACATTTGCAACAAAGGAAAAAAACTCTTAATTCCATCCACTATTAAACAGGCAGTGGTGCTTTTTCTACGAACAGCCATATGAGAGAAGCTTACGGGCCACATTTTCCAGAACACATTTCTACTTCCATGTGCTGACTCGGCTTCCGATGTGCAGCACATCTATCTTCTACGAAAACTCTCCTGTTTTTTGTAACCCTTAACTGGGCTAAAATGCTGCATTGTTGGAAGAATTGGAAAAGCGAAGGGCCGATGGTTCTCGACTTACACCCGTCCGTTTTACAACCGCAGCGGAAAACATGACTGATAGTCGTCGTTCAAAGTTACAACCTTTGCAGCATCATCTCCAGAATCATGCGATCAAAATTCGGATGCTTAGCAATCGGTTCATCGTTACGACCGTTGCTGTGTCCCGGCTGGTCACGTGATCCCCTTTTGTGACCTCCTGACGAGCAAAAGTCAACGAGGGAGGCCAGATTTCACTTAACTACCAGGTTACTAACGTTAACAACCATGGCGCAAGACAGGTTGTGAAATGGAGCAAGACTCACTTAACATAAATTTTGGGTGCATAATTGTGGTTATTAAGTCGAGGACCACCTGTACTCCATTACAGTGTAGTTTCTGTGAAATCATTAAAAATTGAGTTCATGCAAAGGTTTTGTATACGGACGGGTAGGTAGTCCTCAACTAACAACCATCCGAAGTTACGACAGCAAATTGTTGAGCAACGGGGGAAACCAGGAGATTCAGGCCATTCAAGTGAGGATAAAGATGTATGGCCAGCTTAAGCTCTCTACAAGGTCTCTTAAGACTCACTTAACAAATGTCTCACTCAACCGCAGAAATTTGGGCCTCTGTTGTGGTTAGCAAATTTGAGGAGAGTAGTTTTTGTTTTAATAATGGCACTTGCGTTTGGGACCACCTCTCGAAAGCTCAACCTGGCATTAACCTCTGTGGTTTTCCAGGCACTGGATCAAGATAATTTAAGTTAATGGGGGAATAAACATTTTAAAGTATATGCTTATAAATGAAGGCAAATATAGGTGTCCTGAGATAATGTGGCAGGATCTGTTTGGGTCGGTCACCGGGACCGGAAGTTTAATCTTCTGAGCTTTCAGACTCGTGTTGGAGCCCATCTTGAGGGAACTTCTTGCTAGGGCCGTGATGGTGAACCATGGCAAGCACAGCCCTCTCTGCAGGCACGCGAGCCATTGTCCCAGCTCAGCTGCACCACGCAAGTGCGCGCGCCTCCCGCCAGCCAGCTGATTTTCGGGTATCTGTCATGCATTCAGGGGGGCGGGGGGCATGCAGATGTGCCCGCATGCACGGGTGAAGTGGGTTGCAGGTGAGGGGGCGTGCACAGGGGTGCCCCCCCACAGCCCAATTTTGGTCCCAGGAGGCTGCAGGGAGGCCCGCTAGGCCCAAGTGTGTGGGGCTGCGGTGGCCCCCTCTGTGGCCAGTTTTTGGTCTCAGGAGGCTGCAGGGAGGCCAAAACAAGGGGGGCTGCGGTGCCCCTCTGTGGCAGTGCTTGGTCCCAGGAGGCTGCAGGGAAGTCTGCTAGGCCTGAAAAAGGGTGTGGGGTGGATTGCGTGCATACACAGGGTGGTGCAGGGGATGCGCAGGAGGGGTGTCATGCATGCATTGCATTATGGATGCTGGCACACAAGGAGGAAAAGGTTACCCAACACCACTCTAGGGGATTTAGAAGACCAACTCAGATTGGATCCTGTAAAATGTATCTTCTTTTCCAACTCTGGGAATGGCAATAAACTTTACTTCTGGTCTTATTTCGATTTGATTTCTGCCTACGTATGCCCTCTGTCATACCCAGGATCACTAAAGGGTATATAGCTGGAATGACTTCTTGGCATCATTGCCATGAAAAATGCCCCCAGATAAAGGCTGACCTCACCAAGAAAAAGAAAACCCAAATTAACAGTTGATAGAAATGCAGCTGAGGAAGTTGAATTATAACCTCAGTCTTTCCTTCAGGGTTATTATTTTTCTTACGAGTACGGTGTGTGTATGTGTGTGTCTGTGTGTGTTTGCCATTTATTAAGTAGGCCTCTGTCATTATAGGGAGGGGGGGAAAAGGGCCATCAGCGATTATGTCAAAGGCTGCATCACATGCATTGCCATCTGAAAGCTTGTGACTTTGCTCAACTTAAATGGTGCCAACAAGCTTTCGCAGATCAACCAAGACGATATTCTATGGTGTCTCACCGTGATGCAGAAATATGTGGCAGCTACCCAAGAGTTTCTGCCGGAAAAGGAAATTAAGGTAGACCAAGTCTTGTTTCTAACCATCTCCATTCAAGAATTTTGGATGAGTTAGCTGCCTTCTCCGGGGTGAGTCCAGCTTGAAAAACTATAAGAGGAATGGAGACTTCCACCCATCCTTAACCAAATATGAGGTTTGTGGCTTCCCCCAAGCAACGAAGCATATAACTGTATTTTTCGGAATATAAGACCCACCGGAGTATAAGACTCACCTTAGTTTTTGGGGAGGAAAATATGGGGGAAAATCTTCCTACCAGGTATTTATCTGGCTAGCGTCCTTAGTCTGGTCAGCTTCAGCACATTATTTTATCCCCTGGTTAGGGCTGAATTAAGGCTTCTAAAGCACAGCTGATAGAAACAATGAAAAAAGCCTCCAAAGCTGGGAAGAAAAAAAGCTTCTTCAGAGGGAGTAGCAATGAAAAAAACCTGCAAAGATCACTTCACTCGCTAGCACCTTGTTAGGTCTGAAAAAAAGCTTCAACAAAGCTACATTTGGAGTATAAGACACACCCAAATTTTAAGCCTCTTTTAGAGGGGAAAAAGTGTGTCTTATACTCTGAAAAATACGGTACATCTGGGCATAGGCTTTGGCTGACCTCCAGTTGAACAAGGTTCCTCACTGAGTATACTTCAGTATCCTCTTTATTATTCTAACAGTTTTAAGTACAAGAAACATTTCAATACAACTATTGTTTTTTCTCTGTTTCTTTCTGTCCAGTTTTCTTGTGTTCCTTTTGGACACAGCTTTCCAGTGAGGATATGTTTTGTAATGGAGGAATCATGTTAAATCTTTTGCGGCAACAATACTTGAGGCTAATTCATTTATTCCAAGGTAGCAGGAACTTACTTTACTCCCTGATAATAGTTCTTTTAGAAGAGTTCTTTTAAAATGCCCTAAAATTCCGCCAATGTTCATGCTGCCTATGAGTTATTCTAGTGATGACCAGGCGTTTGAAGTTGTGGGTGAAAGCTTTTAATAATTGTCTGTACAGGAGGATGGGGAGAACCTGCCACAGCAGCACCAGCAGGAACAGATGCCCTCTGAAGTGGATAGCTTTGCGCCTATCGTCATGCCTGTGTCTGTCCCTGTAAAGGTTCTGTCGCCTGAGCCCAGCAAGCAGGCCAGAGATGGCTGTGCCCTGGTCAAAGACAAGCCTATCTCAGATGATGAGATGCCTGTCCTTGTGAGGATGATCTGTTCTCCAGCACATTCCCCTAACGCCATCAGCCCGTGTTCCTCTTCTGTGAGTGTTCTTCTCTTCTTGCCACTAACTAATAAATCCCTTTGCGTTACATCAATGCTTTGAGGACTTTTCCAGTTATTTCAAAGCCAGTGTTAATTACTCTTCTATAATGGTCCAAATTTTTCAAAGCAGCAAACACAATAGAAAACAACAAAGGGATTTGTTATCTTTCATGTTCTTTGTGCTGGCTTATTTTACTGTTGCAGCTGGCTGAGAGCCAGTTTGTTTTCTTCTTGAAAATGGTCTACTTGTGTGTTTGTGTGCATGCCTGTGTGCCCATGCCTTTTGCCAGAGATTGTTTCCAGAGAATAAGCATTGTAAAAGGCTTGAGACCGATGCTTTCTTTTCCTCAGATAAGCATCACTTTTTCTTCAATAAATTACAGTTATAACTGTCTGATGTCTTAAGTGTAAAATTTGTGTCACGTAGCATGCACGTCCAGGAGTTGCTACCAAAGCTGGTAAAACTTAAGCAGCCCTGATCTCTGCCTTGGATCTCCCATGCCAATCAGCTGCCAGTTAAAATTTTCCAGTTGGGTTCTCTGACAGATTATGGAAAACTCGTATTAATAATTGCCCATGAAGGGGTTCTCTTTATTGGTAAAGACCGTCTTGTGAATGGATTTAGTTCTGACAGCTTGGTTCTGATATCACACACGTTTATCCAGAATTACATCATTCATTCTATCCTGCTTTAAGCATAGGTTTGTCCTAGAAAGCAGTAAAGTTTTATTGAATCCAGAGGAACAATGAAATCATCTCACAAAAACAGAAAGAATAATGCATGAACTTGTCTACCACTGGGTGGTTTTTTTTCCATAATTCCACTTTGGGAAACTGATGCTACACAACCAACTTTTGGGGAAGTGCAGTCTGAAGCAGTAGAAGCAGACAGCAGATGGTCTTTAAAATCTCTATCCTTCCTAGCAGGGGTCTCCAACCTTGGCTTTGCTGGCTGGGGAATTCTGGGAGTTGAAGTCCGCCAGGCTTAAAGTTGTCAAGATTAAAGACCCCCCCTGTCCTAGAGTGTTCAACCTGGGGAGTGTTTAAGAGAACTGCAGTGCATTGGTTCTCTCCTTTTTTGTTATTTAATTTAACAGCAGCTTCAGACAGTAGTTTGGAAAGAAATCTGTAAGGGGGAGGTCTTTTTGCATTTTGCAACATGCACTCCAGGAAAAGACAGCTGTGGGGGATGATCCAAGAAGGAGTCAACCTCACAGTATTAGATTCCATTAGGCCAATGTCTGACTTCCTAATGCAACTGCTTTTAAAATGGTAGGACAGCTTTTTAACAGATTTTCTGGATCATTCTTCACTTAATTACCGATTGATCATTATTTCTTGAAAATTAAATGGTGCCTTTGTCCAATCACCCTGTAAATTTATTGTTTTACTTTTTATATGTAAAGAGTTTTATGAAATTTTGGGCAAAATATGAGCAATAGTAAAAAAAATAATTACAGTCTATCAACAAAATAAACAGGAAGCAAAATCTACAGCACTTATTTTTTTAAAAAGTGACATAAATGTAAATACAGGAAGTCATGCATCAGTAAGAAAGGCCTGACTACTTTTAATAATGAAAATTTATTACAAAACGAAACCAGCGGATAAAGCTGTACAAGTTTAATAATAGTTTTATATTTTTCAGGCTGTGCTGATGTACCCAAAGAGTGGATCGCAGGTCAGCAGAAAGGTCTCTGGTTTACAACAGTCCATGCTAAGTTTAATTTGGTGAATGTGTCTCACCAATTGAAAAATCCCTCCCTTGATCTATCATGAACAAACTAGGACAAGATGGGGGCGAATATTTTATTTTATTTATTTATTATTGTTGTATCCTGCCTTCTGCTAAGATGTGGTAGGAGGGGTCACTCCTTATTTTATCTTTGTAATTTATGTGCTAGTTTGGTCTGAGAGAAAGAGATTGCCTTAAGTCATCCAGAGTGCTCCATAGCTAAGTGGGGATGTAGCTTCCTAAACCAAATCATTAAGGGTTTTCATGGTGTATTCAGAAGATCAAAAAGAGAGGCAGGGACTAAAATGCAGCAGTGAAAATAAGTAAATGCCACATTCCTATAAATGCCTTCCTTAGTAAATAGCAACTTAAGGAAGGATATTTAAAAGTTAGGCAATCTAGTCTCCTGAGTCAGGAGATTTCATCCTGAAGATAAAGCCATTCTTGAAGCTCTTTGTTCCCGCCACTGGTCTTCACTACAGTTCTGGCGTAAAAAAGTCCTCTGCATTGGATCTTAAAATGCTGTCATGAGAGGAAGTAATTTGGGAAATCCTCTTTAAACTTGGTTCCCAATAGTAAAACAAGAGTAGATGTATTGCTCTGTTGAAGTCAGAATGCAGCACCTGTAAGTTGGAAGATTCATTGTTTGGTCCACGTTTTGATGTTTCACTGAAAAATTGTATTGGGCTAACTGATGTATGATTGAATACACTTACTATTAAAACAACAACTTTTGTATTTTCAGGAGCCCAATAGAAAGCATCACCAAAGTATCACCAACTCTGAAGAAAATATCAAATCTTTTCAAGACAAGAAAAAATACCGCCACAGACCCGAACCACTCTTTATACCACCTCCCTCCTTCAATCTCAGTGCATGTCACTCAGGGGCGACTCTGTACCAAAGCCAACTTCGCTCTCCTCGTGTTTTAGGAGACCATCTAATTGACAGGACTCATAATCCCCCACCTTATACACCACCTCCCATGCTCAGCCCCATACGGCAAGGATCTGGACTCTTCAGCAGCGTCATCATATCTTCTCATGGTGCATCTCATCCCCAGCTGCCCCTTACTCCCCTGACACCCACCCCCCGGATTCTCCTCTGTCAATCTAGTAAGTATGTTGTAGTGTAGTATAGATGTTGCTCACATAAGAACTACCAGTTTTATTCATATGTGAATGATAATGTTGGCTTAAATTGATGCTGCTTTGTACTTCTTATAGTGTTCCTGCACATCTAGATATATTTACTTTGTTTCAGAATGAGTTCACGAAAAAATGCAGAAAATCCATGTATTGGGGCTACTTCCTTTATCTCTAAAATGTGGCCCAAAAATTCCAGTTACAGCAGTGCTTGTTTAGGGACCACAATTCAGTCATTAAGTAAAGTGGTTGCTCAGTGAAACTGTGACCTTGCTTATAATCTTACTTCAGCTTTGCTTTGCTTTGCTTTACAGACCTGTGAAGGTCATAAATGCAAGGGTAGGTCATTAAGTTAATTTTTCATTACCATGGACTTTCCATTTTTACTGGAATCAATTGATGCAAAGAACCATGTCCTTGAAACTAGCCAATTTGACAGCATTGCTACACCACATGGAAACATTTTTTTTAATCTCATCACTGCAGATAACAAAAAAATTGCTTGCAGTCTTGAATAATTGTCTTGGGAGTGTAAATAAAATAGTCTTACAAAGTAGTATATCATGCGAGAATCCTGTTAGTAATTGTTTTCTAAACAATGGGGAATGCATATGTAAAGATACAATTAAATGTAAAAAGTAGGTTCTACATGATCTGTTGATCTGTTTAATAACATTGTTGTTGGTTTTTTTGGACTGGTATTAGCTCCCCAGGGTGACCTTCCGTACTCCAACTCCTTCCAGTTATGGAGGAGAAGTCACAGTATCCCTAGCCAGGCCTTGACTCAATATATTTGGAGGGCATTTGATTGACAAATACCTTCATTAGAGTAGTTTTCTTATCACCTGATGACACTTCTTTCAAAACAGTGCCGAAAGGTCAACTGCATATAAATGGGTACTCACTCTATTATTAGGGTGAGAAATAGTCTTTATTTAAATATAATGTTGTTTTCTGTAAGAAAAGAAGGCAGACTTCAGAAACTTGGTTAGTGAGCAGAGACAAAAAGGGAAAATTATATTATCATTTTTCTTGCAGATAGTATTGATGGAAATAGTGTTACTGTGACCCCAAGACCTGGAGAACAGACTATTCATATTGAACCGTAAGTCTTTTGTAGAGAGATGTAATATCCCATGCAACACAAATTGTATTGGTTGGGGGGTTGTAGGGGAGAGAGTGTGGGTTTCTTTTTAAAAAACAGTTGAGCTACAAATCATTCCTGTGAATCTGTCAGGTTTTTGTGTATGCATCAAGGCCTCTTATCTTATTTTTTTATGCTCAACTGGTTAAATTGGTAGCTACTTTTAAAAGAGTTTTCAGAGCAACATATTTAAGTATTATAAAACTGCAATCCTGAACTAAACCATGAAGTATGACCTCAAATATTGGCCATCAGTGGCATTTTGGAAAATGAGAGCTCAAAATGTCTCTGGGTCCTCATTTTGCCAACCTCGGAAGGATGGAAGATCCTTGAACCTGTCAGGATCGAACTCCTGGCAATGGGCAGAGTCAGCCTGAAATACTGCATTCTAACCACTGTGCCACCACAGCAGTTTGTTGTTCCAGAGGGCAGATGCCATGGCAAAAAGCCTCATCTCTTAGGTCCTGTCAGATGGAACTCTTTTGCCCATGGGACTTGCAATCCTGCCAGATTTAATGGGGCAGGTAAATGTAATCAGGAAGAGATGATCCTTCGAATAAGTCAGGGGTGTCAAACTCAAGGCCTGCGGGTTGGATACAGCGAAGGTGCTCTGCCAATGAAAATGGAACTTGGGAGGGCCATGCACGCCCCCCCCCCCGAGCTCCGTTTTTGCTGGCAAAGGGCTGCAGGAGTCTTTCACGAATGAGGAGCTGGCCATGCCCCCTGGGTGCCCCCGGCCCTGAGAGCAAACACAACCCGATGTGGCCCTCAATGAAATTGAGTTTGACACCCCTAAAATAAATAATATTGTTCATTCATGATCAGAAAGTGATGCCCTTGACGGGACTGTTTTCCTGCCTCCATTTTGGATTATTTTGGTGAAGAACTCAGTATGTCATCTGTTCAGCTTGATTCTGTCAGGAAACAATCCACTTTATATGAAGTTTCTGCTTCATTAGTTTTATCTTTGCCACTTCTGCTTTCTGCCTTAATGTCTTTTTTTGCTATATGAGTGATATTTTTCCCTGCCATTATTTTCTTCCTAAGTCATTCTCTTTAGGCTCCTTTGAGGAGACGGACTTAGGAAGGCTCTGCAGTAGACTTATATTTTTAATGCTTTAAATATTTTTATTTCTTTGAGGTGTATCAACATTGGCTCAAGATTTCAGGCTGATATCCCTGAACTTAAAGATATAGCAATGGTGGACAAGGAGGATCACAAGGCAACTTTAGTTTGGAAACCATGGCCAGAACTGGAGGACAAAACCTTTGAACAGAGAGGTATTATATTTTTATACCGGTACCGGTACCGGAGTGAATTTTTGCTCTGCTATGTTTTATGTATATTGCCACCCACTTACCAAGATGGGTAGCTAATAGGGATTAATCCAAATTTATAATTTGAAATAAAGTAGTGAGTGTTTTCAGAATTGCTGTCTGTTAGCTTTAAAAATTTAGATTTTCTTGATACTTCACTGCAAAAACAGAGTTGAATCAAGTCTATGTTCAGTAGATTCTACTGTTAAAGAATGGGAGTAGATAAAAGTTTACTCTGATCTTCTACGTTCATCATTTCTGGAGACTAATGTCAGACCCCAGAGGAGGAAAGAGAACCAAGGAAAATTGTTTATTTATCAATTTTCTTTAGAAGATCCTTCTCAAACAGAAAAGAACCTTGGATACTTGGACCTGACACATAATATAACATACAAACCTCCAATATACATTGAACCCTACATTGTTTATGTTAATTGTTCATTGGGCTACCCTTATACTTCCTAAATTTGTTTTCTTCAAAAAAAACTACTCAGTAAGAATAGTGAATACCTCTTTGCAATAGTTTGCGATGGGAGTTAACACTCATTTTCACAACATGCTGTTGTATACATGTTCATCAGAGAAATACCATAGGAATAAACAAGAAAAGAGTTACAAAAAGAAAAGAATCTCTTCCAGATGTCTTGAAGTGGTATAATCACAAAAATGCTTTTTCCCCCTTTAGCCTGTTTTAAGAACTGTGTGATAAAACAATAGACTTTCATTTGTTTTACCTTCTTTTTCATTTTAATATGAATGATTGGTTTCCTGATACTTCCTGTCTGTGTTTTTAAAAACTGATATACCACAGGACAATAGAATTTACAATTATACAGCAGCACATAAAATGTTTATTTGTGAGGTCTGCATTCTTGCTTTAAAATGATCACAAATGATTCAGAAAGCTTCCAGGTTCCTTTTTAGCCCTTCTGGTTTAGGAATATTTCTCTCTTATCCTCTTGCCTTCATACCCAAATCTACTTCACAAACTGTGCATTTCTACTACGTGTGCTTCCTTTGTTTATCATTCGATTCGGCTGATTTGTAGTGTGACAATTAATTGCTTTCTTAAACTGGTACTTAATCTTAAAATCATACTGTATAAGAAGGGAGCTGAGAATCATCAGTCCTCAGTGCAGAAATCCAATGCCATATCATCTCTGACAGGTGGCCATTCATCTTCCGTTTAAACATCTCCAACAAAGGAGACTTCATAATCTCATTAGGCAATGTGTTTCATATCCAGCATAGGCTTGAAAGCTTGGAAGGCTAAACCCCTGGTCCTGGTGACCAACCCAGATTGGTTGTTGTTTCATATCTTTCCATCAAACTAAAACTCCTAATGCCCATGATGCCAAATTCTGAAAATGGCCCAGAGGAGGCAACCCTGACTGTTCTAACCATTATGAAATATTTTCTGATTGTAGCCAGAATCTGCTTCCTTATAATCTTTTGGGATTTTCTGTCCGATCTGAACCATTCTGTCTGCCTCCTACAGTTGAAGCTAGCTTCCCCATCTCTCCATTCTTTTTGCAACTGGGTATCTTTCCAACAGATGTACTACCTTTAGTTAATTTACCTTTGCCACAAATTGGGAAGCAATGGTGCAAACAAGTAACTTATAACATCTTTTACATCATGTTCAATCTTCTGCTACTTTGATACTTGATCAATTTCACCATTGCCTGTTTTTGTTTTACTTTTAAAAAGTAATATTTTCCACCTATGTTCATCTACCCCTTTTAAACAAATTAATGCTGTTCTAAGGATGGGTGTTTCTACACTTGAGGTGATTAAGTGGAATGTGTGAATGTTTTGGCTTTCCATGCTTCTGTTAAATCCAGGGGGCAGCATCCAAAGTGAACCCTTCCCCATTTTCAGATTGCAAAGCATGGACAACCTGTAGACTTCAGAATGATATTTAATAGAAAAGCGGCCTTCACACACACACCCAAACAATAAAGCAAGCTAAAAACCACCACAGAGAAAAGTTCAAAAGAATAGAAAAACAATCACATCTGGAGGAGGAGAAATCTCAGCAAGTAATTAAAATAAACTGCCTCCTATTGTGCCCCAGCTGTCTCAAAATAGGAACTCATACTTGTTAGAATTAGTGTCTTTACACTGTCTTAATGCATTCTTGTTATGTTTCTGCGTTCAGCAGCTGAATTGTTTGAGAAAATTAATTTTGTTTTCTTATTACAGTGACCAATCTCTTAAATATGTGCTGCTCGAGCATATTAACTGGTGGAGGAACCAACATAGAATATGGTTTGCATTCTCTCTTTGAAGCTAAAGGAAATATTATGGTAGGTTACAGAACATGTTAAAAATAGTAACAGATTTCGTGAAGTAATTGGACAGCAAGAAAATGTTTGAATAATTGTGAAATAATCTCACTTGCCATTAATAAGGTTTTCCTTTCTTTAGTGCAACTTCTGAATAATTTCTAATATGGTGCTTTATTTTAAAAACCCAAGTCCAGTTTTTCTTTAAGAGAAAAAAAGCCTATGGCTGCAACTGTGTAATACAGTGATGGCTAACCTTTTTTCTATTGCACGCCAAAAGCGTGGGGGGGACATGCACACACGTGTGCCCACACCCATAATGCAATGCCTCTCCCTGTGCGCGCACACACACACCCGCTGCCCCTCCCGCACATCCATGCTGACGTCACTGAAGCCTCCTGGTAGGTCCGTTGGGTCCGTTTTTTGCCATCCACAAGCTCTGGAGGCTTTTCTGAAGCCTGGGGAGGGCAAAAATGGCCTTTCCCCCCCCCCCTGGAAGGGGGAAAATCAGCTGGCCAGCACTCATATGTGCGCTGGAGCT
>JANHFT010002149.1:109004-125812 GCA_032467955.1 Pseudoxenodon macrops
TCCATCCATCCCTCCATCCATCCATCCATCTATCTATCTTCAAATTTACTTGCCACCCATCTTGCAGTTCAAGGTGACTCCGAGTGGCAGTAGGATAATATCTGACAAGTATAAATACAAAAGCAGATTAAAATTACAAACATTAAAACAAATGGAAAAATATGAGTTTGGAGAGGAGAGGTGGGTTTGCCTTTCCTGTTGATGCATCAACCATCTTCAGGACCTTCTGCCCGGAGGTTTTAAGGCTTTCCCATAAAGGCTTAGAGAGAAGGGGTGGAACTTATCTCCTATGGCAAGATGTTCCAAAGAGCAGAGGCCATAGCAGAAAAGGCTCTTCTGGATCCCACCAGCTGAAATTCATTGGCTGATGGGATATACCATTTACCCAGCATGAGTCAGGTAAACCAATCCCCCCAAATGGTTCTGCCCATTTTTTGCACTTTGATAAAAGTGCAAAGCTCACAATAGATAATTCCAAGCTGATCTATATTATTTTCATATAAAACTATAAGGCAGATTTTTTTAAATCTTCATTAAGAAGCAGGTCATTACCTTGATTAAGCATCATGCCATTATTCATCTAACTAACATTAGGTTTTAGTGTTCCTCAAACTATGTCCATCAGATAAGGTGAGACTGGGTTTAAAAATTTTCACCCAGTGTGAAAATTATAGTCCAGCATACTTGGAGGCTCTTATAAATAGAGGATATTATAAATTTCTAAGTTTCCTTAGACTAAGTCTCTTAATATAAAATTGTTCCCGATTATGTCTTTAGATTTATAACCACAGCACTAAGGCCATTGGATTGTATTCTTACAATGTACTGGAAGGTATTGGTAAAATTGACGGTATTGCAATTGATCATTGAACTAATTCATGATGAACCTGATAATGCATGGTTTCATTTTAAATTATGTAAAGCAATTATTATGTCCTCTATCCAGCATACTCTGGATATACAGAGATGTCATAAAATACACATTTTAACCTAACAGAATTGCAAAAGAATCCTTGAAAGAATATTGGTACTTCTATAAAAATGTTGTTGTTGAAATATGCTTCAATATTTTGCCAGAAAATCTGTGTGTGGGGAGGTTCTATTTACTGAAGTTTTGTGTTTATCAGTTATTTCAGTAACAAATTAGTTAAAAAGTGCACATAACCTAAGAAAAAAGGAAAATATATTTTAATGGAGAAATCTTATTTTCAGAAGTATTTAACTGCTGATTGATTGTTACAAAAAAGTTGTAAATTTCTGAGGTATAGTGTAGTGTAAAAATATTTGGTTTAAAAACATTTAGCATCATTTTTATTTTGTTTTATAATAAAATGTTTGCCTGTTACGGCTTAATTACACCTGATTTGCATGTGATTTAATTTCAGGATGTAATTGGGTCAGGTTTGCACTAAATGCTTAATTTCATAATATATTACTTGGGAGGGGGCAATTTCCTTTTTGTCTGATGAGGTAGAATGAGGCATGCATTGTACCTGGTACATAATTAAAAGCAAGTACTGTGTATAGATTATACAGCTTTTTTTTGGACAGGCAATTGTAAAATCAAAGGGATTCTGTAAGAGTTTGCAGGGAGAAACAGTATTTTATACTTTTGATAAGATATACATTGTTTAAAAAAATGTACATGTGATGGGAAAAAAATCTTTTAAATAAATGAATCAGCATTTTATTTTTTGGTTTCATATTTTCAAACTGTGGAATAGTGAAATTAAAGAAGTCAACACGGTACTTTTCTGAACCTGAACAGGATCTAATTTTGATACAAATAGGGGCAAACTACCCCCCCCAAAAAAGAGAGTTTGGCTAGAAAAAGGAAAATTCCTTATTGCATCCTTAGGGGAGACAATGGGGCAGAAACTCAGAAAATTATTAAATACTGTACATCAATCTAAGCGCTCTTCCCTCCAGTCATGTGATTCAAAATCGAACACACACATACATAGTGAAGTATGACCATTGTTGGTAAAGCAAGCAAAAAGGATTCCAGAACCTATTTGTTACATCTTGCTCTTTGCCTTTCACCAACAGAACTCACACTTGGCCTTTATTTCCCATGGCTTCTTGGAGAACCAAAGTTATAGTGTACAGCGAGAGGCCCTATAAGAAGAATTTGATTCAAGGCCCCCATAATTTGCCTATTCCAGACTTAAAACCATACCCAAATGACCCAGCAGATCTTCAGGGAAAATCCCAAGCTCCGCCCAAATTTAGGCTCTTGGGGTGATCAAATCTAAAGGACCAAAGGGAAAGTAGCATCAGGAAGACAAAAATCAGTCTTTCCTATAGTAATGTCTTTCACCTCCACATTTCAACTGTTCAAACCAAATAATGTGTAACCTTAATTGTGTTGTGCCTTCAATGATTTGGTCAGGTTAAGGGTGGCCATGAACTCCTGAGCTACTCCCGATTTCAGGTCACTTGGGAGGAAGTTGAAGTACCCAAGCACTAACAGTCTTGGGATTTCACTGGTAAGATAGGGTTGGAGTGCAGTGGTTTGGACGAGGGATGAGGCTGCATAAAAGGGAGGGCAGTGCAGCAGCTCAATGGTTCCTTTGAACCCAGCTTCAGCCAAAAGGGTGTCACATCCAATTGTTTCTGAAGCAGAGCCCCTAAAAGACACTGAGGTCTCCCAGATGACAACCACCACCCCTTTTTCCCCATAGTTAATCACTGCAGTCATGATACTCTATCCCCTTTGGGCCACTAGGTCTCAGTATACACAACTAGTCATTAAAAAGAGAATATAGAATAACAAGTGTTGGAAGAGTCCTTGGAAGTCGTCTAGCCCAATCCCCTGCTTAGGCAGAAAACCCTACACCACTTCAGATAAAGTCAGCTGTCTCATTTACTAATGGATCACGTGTATGTGTGGAAAGGTTTATTACAAGCCAATCTTGTGTTCAGAAGCAGCAGCAGGAGGAACCCAGGGCTACCAACCATCCAGTGATCTGGCTTCAGGGGCAAATACAAAAGACTGGATGATAGGATAGTTGTCAGTCAACAATCTCACCTTTTTTTTAATGCAGTCCAACCACAGATTGCTGCTGTAACTTCAACTGCCAATTGCACCCTCAATGTATATCCTGAGTTGCTGCCCTCTTTTCTCTCTGCATCCTAGTTCCATCTGCCCTCAAACTTCCAAGGCCAAGGAACCCAGACATTATTTCACAAACACCCCTCATAAACCACCTTACCAATTGTAGAGAGATCAATATAGGATTATTTAACAGTTTTGGCCTAGTACAATCCATTCTGTGCACTTCAAAAAGCTGTGGATTAGGATATATACATATGTAATATACATAGTGCTTAAAGAGGGAGCTGTGTTAGTAAGGAAGACAAGCTGGTTAATTGAAAAAGAAAAATTAAGGATCAAAAGTATTTTTAATGAATTAAAACGTAAAGAAGGTCCTCATGATTATGTGAATAAGGAACCTATGCTATGTGACTTGGTATAGCTGAGTTTCTCAAACCTCGCAGCCTTAAGAGGTGTGGATTTCAACTCCCAGCATGCCGGCTGGGGAATTCAATCTAGAGCATACATTCACACATCTTAAAGTTGTTGTAAGTGTGAAAATCATTGAACGTTTGATGCGTTTTTCTAAAGTTACTGGAAGGATTCCATGAACGCAGCTGGCGGCTTTCTGCTCCACCTTCTTCCGGCGTCGCGTGCTCGAGCTCCTCGTGGGCGCCCGTCTCGTACACAGAAAGACAGTTGATCAGGTTTTGTGATCCACTGGCTGCCTTGGATCTTCGCGTTCACACGATTATAAGCGATCGCTTGTACAAAGCGCTTGGCCGCGTCCCGCAATTGAACGAAGTGCGGTTGAATCCAAGCGTTACCAGCTGAACTCGAGCGGCGAGAAGGGAGGCCGAGGCAAGCAGGCCGTAGAAGCGCCAGCTTAGCCTGTTTTCTGTTGTTGTTTTTACGCCGCAACCTGAATGTGAAGCTTTGGGTTCAGAACTGGGCGGAAATGCAAGGGCGGCACTGTACAGCAGCGTTCAACAATCCTGATTAAAACAACCACGCCAATCACGGTGGATTACGGGATAATTCAGGCCTTTTATTAAGGGGATTAGCGACCGATCTGAAATTTGATTACGACGCTACAAGGCGATTTCACTGTGGGGATGTTCCCACCAGACCTCCGGCTGCTTCATCATTATCAAGCGCGATCGGAAACGTCCTTGCCTCGGAGTCGGGGCGTTGGGACATGTAACCACATGAGCTGCCCTACCATGGCGAGTAGACTATGCATTTGGTCAAAATGGGGGATCCCACTGTCCCCTTTCCTTTTAGCAACCCCTTCTCGGAGAGATTCGTTGGCATATACTCCAGGACTGTCATCCAACCCTGAGTAGCGCTTCCCCGCTGTCTATAGGCGGCAGTCGCTTCAACCTGGTCGCCGTGTGGTGCGTCTCTCAAGCCTCGCCCCATTCCAGGCAGGTTTGACAGTCCCTGCAGTGCAGGTTTATTTATCCAGGACGCATTTGCAAAAAGAAGAAAAAAAAATTGAGAATAGTCCCTCACGCGCTTTGGAAAGTACAGTAACTGGGGCTCTTTGCGTCAATGGGTCTTTTTTTTTTTTACACCTTTTTACAGGGATGAGCTGGCAAACGGTTTAGAAACCCCTTTCTGGCAGACCAGGAGGACTTACCGCCCCCTACTTTCACTTTTATAAGTCGGTTTCCTGCTATTCGAAACCGACGCTCTAGCGCAAAACGCCGCTCGGACTGTCTGAGTAGGGAAACTCCATGGTATCTTGGCAAGAGGAAGTTGTGGAAGGGGCGGGCAAGATGGCGGCGCGAGCGGCCTCGACCTTTTTAAGCCGGCTATGGCAGGTAATTTTGGCGTTGATGGTTTTGCGGGTATGGGAGCAAATTTATATACCAGCCTTTGCCGGCTACGCGGCTTGTATTAACCTTAATCGACCGGCTGGGAAGGTTAGTTGTAGTTCGGTGCATCTGAACCGGCATCTGGCTGGGAAAGAGTGGTCGGGTGAGTTGCCTTCACAAAAAGCAGAGAACGCCAAATTGAGTGTTTACATTTCTAACAAGCAATTGTAATGTGCTGGCACTAAAATAGCTTTTTTGGTGCTGTTTATGGGGCAAATTTAGCCTAAGCGACTAAAGGCACATTAGCAAAAGGGGAAACCTTGTATGCTGCTGTTATAAGTCAAAATGATGCAGTAGTTACACTGCTAGATTAGCATCAGAGATACATCCAAGGTTTAGTTTACTCTCAGACAAAGAAGTTGACTGGGTGACTTGGGCTTGTCTCCCTCTTTCACCCCCGTTCACACTCAGGGTGGTGCTTGTGGGGAAAAGTGGGGGAAGAGATGCAATATGCATCATCACTTGAACTCCTATAAATCCGACAATAATAAAAGGGGCTCATGGATTTGAATCTTCAATTGAAATGTTTCAACCTTTTGTTGGCAGTTACTGCAGAATTTTGAACTTGCCAACCTTTAGATTGATTTTAAGCATGATTTATATTTATTTGAATTGGACTGGATTGGATTGCAAAATAGTTTAAAAGAATCTAGGGATCATTCTTTCAGTGGTCCATAGATTCCTTTAGACTATTTTGCAATCCAATTTAACAAAATCAAACTGAGCATAGCTATGTTTTTATAAAATATGCACACATGCATAATTACTGCTCTCATCTTTTTACCAGCAAGTTCAATGTGGCTTTCATAAGTCCTGGTTGACATTTGGCTGACTTTAAAAATAAATAAATCTGTTTATTGACTTTAGGGTGACTTTAAAAAATATATGTTTATTGGAAATTTATGCTTATGCTTTTGAAATAACACACCACATATCAAGAGATACTTCTATAAATAACTACTTAAAGACTGACTTCTATACTAATAGAACTATAAACTCTAAAACTATTGTTGCTGTGTGTGAAGTAATAACAACGTTTCACCCTCCAGTGAAAAATTATGTTACTGTAGAAAGCACTAAGCACACATGGATACCAAATCATGTATTCCTGAAAAAGCAAATCTTTTGGTCTGAATGTATGGTGAGAAACCCATTGGATCTCAAGATGCAAGACTTCATACTTGTTTAGTTATTCATCTATTCATCACATTTTTACACCACCCATCTCAGTTAAACTCTTGTTGAAGCAATGTTGACCATGAAGAAAATACATTAAAGTTTATATAATCAAGTGAAGAGGCAGTTTGTAGATATGTATTGGCTTTAATATCAATAATCTTTTTCCCTTTTTAAAAAATCTGTAGTTTGAGATCAAATTCTGGAGAACTACCAATGACACAGTACACTTAATATAATATTAACTATGCACTTCTTATTTTTTTAGGGGCCAGAAAAAATTATTGTAGCAGGCAAAGTTCCATTAAAGCAACATAACTTTCTTAAGTAAGTTTGCCACATTGACTAAATGCTATATCAAAGCTGTGACTTCAGTTTTTATGACCAATGACAGTTCCAAACTAACTCAAACTGATTCCCGTTTTACTTTTTAGAAATAATCACTTGATATGGATTCAATCTTCAAGGGCCAACAATAATACTCAACAGCTGGCAAATAATCCATTGGTATGTGTGATGATTTTCAGTGTATACTTTTTCAGCAACTAAGAAAAGGGTTGGAAGAAAAAAATAAATTATGATCTAAGTTATATTTGAACTGAAAAAAGTGGGATAATAACAATTACTTAATTTTAATATGTATGGGATAATTTATACTTAAACCATAATAATTGTATTCAAGGTGACACTTGAGTGCTGATGCTAAATTATTTCTCTTTGCTTCCAAACTAGGTATCTGTTTCTGATGAACCAGATATATTATATAAAAGACTGGCTATTTTAGTTAAGGGGCATGATACAGCTGTGTTGGATAGTTATGAACAATTCATGGTGCTAGCTGCAAAAGAACTTGGTCTCTCCATTGAAAAAATGTAAGTACTGTGGATCTTTATACTTACTCAGTCTTTCTAGAGTTTTATTCTTAAATAGACTAACTCACTACATTACTTACTCCCAAATCTTATAGTTCCACTAATTGTCCAAAGAACAAAAATCAAACTGGAAGAGCACAATTGTAATGAACCATTTAGGCCATTATTCCATGTTCAGTTGGAGATTCCCAAATTAAAGAATACTGACATGATTTTCTAGGATGTCCAATGAAGGACAGCCTGTCACCTGTCAATGTAATTGATTCCAGAATCAGCTTGGGGCAAACTGATCCTATGAGTTACTTTTTATTTCATATTTATATCCCACTTAATTCCTTGTAGACTGTAGGCAGATATAAGGTCAAACCAGTAACCAAAATTAAAATGTTTTTTTTAAAGAATCGATAATAAGCATCATGAATGCCTACAAAAATAAAGTGAAACATGGATTGGAAAATAGATTGTGCTTGTGAACTCCCTTTAAATTCAGGGCTACGTGTATCTCTGGGGGAAAGCTATTTGATAAAATGAGTGAATCACTGACAAGGTCAGCTGTCTACCCATGTTTCATGAAATTTGCAAGGAAAGTGGCTTCAAAATAGGTTTTTTTTGAGTTTGATGTATTTGTTTTAATAGCCACCTTTTGTACTAGTTATAGCATCTGTGTCATCCCCAAGGGTAGCCACCCAGACCCTATTACAGTAATCCAACCAAATGATATAAAATAAAAATCCCATTGGTGGGATTTTGTCTCACTTATTTTCTTCTTATTCAGATCTTTCAGGCCCCAATTTAGGGCTTTTAGATTACCTACAGCTTAGCCTAGAGTAGGAATGTATAATTAGCAATAGTGATAGCACTTAAGACTTATACAGGTTGTCCTTGCCTTACAACAGATACTTAGTGACCGTTCAAAGTTACAGCGTCACTGAAAAAAGTGAATTATGACTATTTTTTGCACAATCTTCATAGTCATGTGATTTACATTCAGATGCTTGACAACTGACTTGCATTTATGACGGTTGCAATGTCCCTGGGTCATGTGATCACTTTTTGCAACCTTCTGACAAGCCAAGTCAATGGAGAAACCAGATTCACTTAACCATGTTATTAATTTAACTACTGCAGTGAATTGCTTAACAAATGTGGCAAGAAAAGTCATAAAATGGGGCAAAACTAACTTAACAAATTTCTCACTTGGCATCATAAATTTGGGGCTCAGTTGTGGTCGTAAGTTGAGGACTACCTGTATACTGCTTCATAGTATTTGACAGCACTCTGGGTGGTTTACAATGTCAGTATATTGCCCCCAATAATCTGGGTCCTCATTTTATCGACCTTGGAAGAATGGAAGGCTGAGTCAACCTTGAGCTCATCAGGATTGAACCCCAGACTATGGGCATAATTAGGTGCCATATATTGATGACATTTCAACAAACCACTGGCAATTTCATACAGATCTTTAATAACATATGGGGAAAGCCCTATGTCCTGAGGTATTAATTATTGTTCCCAGGAATCTGAATCCTAACCCATGATAGAAACCACTCACTTAAACAGGAGTAGAATCACCACAGAACAGTGCATCAACTCCCAGTTCCTACAATCAGTGAGAAAGGTATAATGATTGATTATATTAAACACTGTTGAGAGGTCTAAAAGGGGGACATTCCCCCCATTTAGTCCCTACAGAGATCATTGACCAACCAATGCTGTTGTAGAGCCAATTTGAACTCACCTTAAGTCTTAGGAAAGAGTGAGTCTTAGAAAGAGTCTTAGGACTACTTAAGCTATGTGAACTTTTGTTTGCAGGCTTATGAGCTAAAATAAAACAAGTCTTGATGTTATATAAGCTGTTTGAATAATTGTTTCAAAGTAAACTTTAAGCAAAGTCACCTCCCATTCTATCACAATTGGATTAAATAGAATTTTATATATAATAAAATTGATGCTTGCCAGCCCAGGTATCTTGACATAACAGATAATTCTCAATTTATATACTGTTCTTAATGATATAACTGCTGCATCACCCCAGCAATTATGTTCACATTTACGATAAGTTGCGGTGTCCCACAATCACATTGTCACATTTTGTGACTTTTTTGTTGTTTTCCTCCTATTGGATAAGCTGGATTCATACTTAGGATCAGGTGGCTTGCTTAATGACCATGTGATTCACTTAACAGTTATGGTGACCTGCTTAATGACCATCATAAAAATAATTGTATCATCGAATCTAGTCATGAGGTGACTTGACTTACAACTGCAATGACCAAAATTCTTGGCTCAGATGCAGCCATAAATTAAAGACTACCTGTATTTGAAGTTTTATCTTTTCATTTATATGCATTGTCTGTTGCCTACTTCTGTACTTCAAAACATTAGATATAATCTAAATCCCAATTTATGTAATTTAACTGCTACATAGCCTGATCAGGAAAGCACACGTCCCCTCCAGGTGAATTTGTTCTTTTTCTTTTTTCCAACTTTCTAAATAATTGCGGTTATTTATATTGTTGGCTGTAATTTCAGAAATAGATTATATCTACATGATTTAAATGTTGTTATTTTTTAGAGAAAAGCCTCCTAGAAAGATAGAAAGATTAACGCTTCTGAAATCAGTACACATTTATAAGAAGCACAGAGTTCAATATGAAATGAGAACACATTATCAGTATATAGAGGTAAGTAAACAGCTGCATGTTAAACTAAAAAAATAATAGGTACATAGAACGCACAGAAAACAGTGTTTTGGAAAAGACTGTATACTTTCTCTCAACAAGTTAAATATTTGTTAACTTATGATAGGTAGGTAGTTATAGCCATATCCAGGCTTTATATTTTGATTTTCTGGATTTAAGTAAACATAAAGAAAATACAGGGTGATTCAAGCTAGGAGAAATCTCTTTATTAAGAGATTTACAATTGCTACCTAATGCTACCTGCACATGCAGATTTTTCTCCAGATTATTGTTATCCGAAAAGTATAAGAGTGCTTTCTATTTCAGTTAAAGAATTTAACTGGTAGCACAGTCAATGTTTACTTGGAATACATTCAGCGAAATCTACCAGAAGGGGTTGCCATGGAAGTCAAAAAGGTATTGCTAATTTTGTTCTGTTTATAGGGGTGTGCAAAATGTTTCATACATAAATTCTTTTATGCATGGAGCAGCTATTTTAGAGTGGCCTGGACTCAAGCCAAAAAAATAGCTGTTCTGAGTGTTTTTCTTCATGTACACAATCGCTTGCTTTTGTGTTGGAAGCACCATGCACACAATAAAACAGCTGTTTTGATTCGGGCAAAAATGGTGGAGTGGGGTGAAGAATACAAGATTGTCAGCAGCTGAGGAGAGGCAGGGGATGGAAGAATAGTTGTGTGTCTCTATAAGAGAATGCCACACTGAAGACAACAGCAGAAGCAAGCAGTGGGGGGCTGGGGGCTGGAAGATGGTGGGAAGATTGGGAGATTGATTAAATATACTAAGCTGGGAGCTGCAGGGAAGGGGGCAGTGCATACAAGTAGTCTTCTACTTATGATCATTGATGGTTCAAAATTACAGTGACTTTGTAAAAAGTGACTAGTGATCTATACTTGCGCTTACAAATGTCATAGCACCCCCAAGGTCATGTGATCACAAATTCAAGTGCCTGATAACTGACTTGCATTTACAATCTGTTGCAGCATCCTGTGGTCACATGATCGCAACCCTTTTTTCCTCAATTTTGGGGGGAAATGTCCATTGGGGAAGCTTAATCCTTGTAAAAATTGTAAAATGGGTTCTGACCTGACTTACGATCACAATAACTTATGACAAATTCCAGTCCAAATTGTGGTCGTAAATTGGGAAGTATCTGTATCCATTTCTAGAACAGGATTATTTGCTTTGGATTTGGAAACAAAACATACTCCTTGTTTATTTAATATAAAATATGTTGAATTCTTAAATTTTAATATTAATCAGATAGCTACTATAGCAGAAATCTTTTGCTACCTTCTTCACACATTGTGTTGGGTTTTAAAAAAATACCTAGAGAATTTAAGTAGAGAATCTATGAACTATTCTAACATAAGCATGTAACTATATATTTCCCATTGTTTTTAGACCAAATTAGAGAAACTTCCTGATCATATTCAGAAACCAGTTTGGGATGTCCTGCCTGAAGTAGATGAAACTACAATTACATCATAAAAACCTGGACTTAAAAAAAAAAATCCCTATGGGTTAATTAGGAAATCAACATGAAATACTGCAGTTATTTTATAAAATTTACACCGATTTTGAAAGAGCCCTGTATCAGGGTACTTACAGGGAATCTTATTTGAACTTTACAATGAAAGCTTATCGGTTCAGAAGCAATTAAAGAAAATACAAGTGGACATTTCATCTGCACCATAATTTGGCTGAAGATGTTGAAAATGATCCTGTATATTAATAAAACAAATGTTATACCAAATTGTTTATCAATGTTCATTATTTGAAATGATAATTTGCTCCAGTTGTTTCCTATATAGATGCCTTGAGGAGAGAACCATCAAACTTGTAATAGTCTATCACTAACTCTATAAACATTGAAACATTTTAACATTAAAGTTTTGAAAACATTTAGAGTTATTTTCAATAGGGAATTAATTGTAGGATTCATTTACACTGTTAGGAAACTGAGGATGGAAATATTTGTATATATTTGACATGTTGAATCAGTTAAGTTCTGCTGAAAGGAACAGCCATACGTTCTGTACCCATATTCATTAAACCTCTATACTTGGCCATTAAAAGTAAAAAGATCTGGGGTTTTACACAAATATTTAATTTGCTACTTAGTTTTCAGGTAAGTTACTCTGAATAATGTTTTTGTATGATTAATTGTAACTTAATATTTTAAAGTTATTTTAAGTGGTATTAATCTTTACACCTACAAGAAGTAGGAAGTAAATTTTGGAAGCAGAACATAAAGCACATTTGGAATAGCCATGATAGAAAGCTGATAGATTTCTCTGAAATCTACATTCAACTAATAAGTAAATAAATAATCGTAGTATAGCATATGGTGTCAGAATGTTCAGGTAGCATATTTGAAGCCATTTCTTCTCTGGTATTATCCTTTGGATTAGAAATGCTCTTAATGTCTTATTCCAGTACTTGGAAACTGTCAGTCTGGTGGGGACGGAACAGATTGACATTGAAGCTAAGCAAGACTGAGGTGTCACTTATCCATCAAAGTTCTCTGTCAGTGTTAGTGCTGCCTCTTAATATACCCTGGAGAGTCTTTCTGGACTCCCATCTCTTGTTCAGAGCAGCAAGTGGAATCTGTTGCCAGAACGGCCTTTGTCAAGCTTTGGCTGATACACAAGTTATGACCTAACACCAAATGTAATATGATGTAGCAATTCATTGCTTTGTTATCATCCGTTAGGACAATAGTAATACACTCTATGTGGGGATACCATGCAGGAGCTACCATTGAGCCAGAATGCAAGAAGCCATGTGTTAACTGATGTCAGTTGTTGAAGTGTACCTTGTACTGGCTTCTTGTCAGCTGGTTTTGCTCCACAAAACTATCTAGGTGCAACATACAGAATCATCCCACGAAAATCAATTCATACTCCTTCACTTCCAGGAATCAAAGGGGGAATGGAACTAGAAGCACTGCTGGCCTTTGGGAACATTCTTGACTATAATACTGTAGTTCCCTCATCACATTTAGGTAAACTCAAGCTTTTTGTGTAGATTTTGTATAATTCAAAATTGGCTCTTGATGTATGTTAATGTGTTTTAGGATATATCAGTTGTACTTTTAATTAGATATAGCATGGATATTTTTTCTATATAGTAAATCTCCAATAGTGATTTTAATTACAGTAGGATATAAAAGCAGCTCAATAATCAAACAATGTACGGTAAAGTATCAGAAAAAAATACTCCATTTAAAGGATCTATCAGCAAAATAATTCCCATATTATAAGCTTTAAGCCATGAGTAGCAAATAAATACAAAATAATAAAAATGAAAGAAAACCGATCACTCTATATTTGCCAAAGGAGACAATGCATTACCAGAAATATGCCAACAAGTGGAGGGAGAAAGCAAATTTTCTCTCCTGCAGTTAAGCCTACAAACCAAACTCCAAAATGGTGCTCAGTCTCTGAAAGAACATCAATTCCAGGGTGGGACTTAGATTAGTCATCCACCAGGAGCACTACCCCCTGCAGGACACTTGGCTTTCCTATCCTATTTCCCTGGCACCTGGCGAATACCACAAGGATCCTTAATTTGTTTTAGAAGGTAAAGGGTCTTAATTGCTCTGCCTGATCAGATGCCCTTCAGACCATTGGAATATAATTATAATTCAAAGGCATCAAAATTTACTATTACAATGGTTAGAATTATGGAAATTGGTGTCCAGCAATTTGCAAGACCTGGGGCTGGAAAACATTGTCCTACATTCTATCTTTGCAGTCCACTTCTAGTTAACTTTGTTTTGTTTGTAATATACAGAATAACAGTTGGAAGGGACCTTAGAGGTCTTCTAGTTCAACCCCATACCCAAGCAGGAGACCCAGAAAAATGACTGAAATTTCTTCTTAGAAACCTCCAGTGTCGGAGCACTCACAACTTCTGAAGGCAAGCTGTTCCATTGCTTGTTATAATTGTCAAGGAAATTCTAGGTTGGATCTCTCTTTGATAAATTCCATCTGCTATTTAGTTTGCCCACAGGTGCTTTGAAGAATAGATTATTCCTGTCTTGTCACAGCTTCTCAAATATTGGAAAACTACTACCATGTCACCACTAGTCCTCTTCCTTACACTTGACATACCAGTTCCTGCTAACCATTATGTTTCAGCCATAATGTCATATAAAACAGCACTCATAATAGCACACATAACATCATATAAGATAGCACTCACTATTCCAAAAGTGCATTAGTTTCTAGATAGTTTCTTGGACAAGCTCATTCCTCGCAAACATCTATCAATAATTAATATATTCTGCCCACACAGAACATCTATAGCTTCCTAATAAGATAGCCAGCATTCCTTGAAATACTCAGCTTTTTCACTTTAGTCTAACTTGGGTCGGACCAGATATCCACTTACAATCAACCCTATACATGCTTTTCCATATGCGTGCATATGCAATTTATATTACAGGTTTAATTTTGAAAAGAAAATCCAATTCTTGTCGGAGAAACACTCAAGTGAAACTCCGCCCACTGTCGTCGTCGTGGGAGGAGAGCCGATGTTTCTCAACCTTAACGACCTTAAAAACGCGCGGACTTCAACTCCCAGAATTCCCCAGCAAGCATGAGTTCTACGGCAACCAAATCTCCGGAGGAGTCTGTCGCAAGAGGACGTGACTCTGCATGGCTACAGCCGTAAAAGGCTCGAGAAAGGGAACCACGTGGGAACCGGAGTAGGAAGTTTGCAGAGATGGGGAAGAGGAAAGCTCGCCAGCAGCGCCAGCAGCTGATCAGCCACTTAAGCAAGAAGCAAAAGAAGCACCTCAAGGATTTTGGGGAGGAGCACCCTTTTTATGATCGGTAAGCCGGGTTCTAAAATTGCCTCTGAGCCGAGAACTGACGGCGCCCATTGCATCATTTCCCCCGGAGTCTTTATTTGTGCCTATTGAGATACGTTCCCTTTCTCCGTTCCGCATCCTCCTCTGTCAAAGAAGCAGGCAGGACTTGCGTGAGTTTCTTCCGAGTAGCAAGGCGTTAAGGACCTTTCCTTCCCTATTTTATTGTCGGTCTTCATTGCTTCTTTCCAACTTGTGTTTCTGCGAATGTCAGAAGTTTCTGCCAGTTGTGGACCCACGAATGGCTTAGTTTCAGTTAGGCAAAAAAATCCCAGTATATTGTGTAGGCTAAGGTAAACATAACTGCACTTTATAACCCCAAAGATCCCTGGGCTCTTTATTTAATGTATTTGTTTACAAAACAATAAACGTTATCCCTTTTATTGTTGAATGATACTTGCAAGTATATGCTAAATAAAGTTTTTGATATTTATTTATTTATTTATTTATTTATTTATTTATTTATTTATTTATTAATTAATTAGACTTATCTCCTGCCTTCCATCCAGGAGCCAAGACAGCATTCACAGTACTCCTTTCTCCAATTCTCTCACGAGCACCCTTGTGGGCTGCCTTCTTTTACTTTTATGTAATATCCAATGGAGCATCTGACAATACCTGGGGACTGCAAATTATGTTTCCCTTGGCTCATATACCTGCTCTGCTGCTGTCCTATGACGGTTTCACCCAGGTGTAATGCCTCAGTAATAATCGTTTTTGTTGCCCTTGGCATCCTTGGTTGGATGCACAAATTCTACTCTAATGGTACTGTGAGCAAACTAGAAATGTATTTTATTCTATTGGTTTGTAGAGGGATGTTTTGTTATGCTAGTCATGTCCCCTCTCTGCATCTTTAATGGTGAGTGGAGGAAAAAGCTAAAACTGTCAAAAAGCTATCACCTTTGAGAAGCTACCTGGATATGGCCTGTCACAGCTCAGCTCCTATCAGAGTAAAGGCTTTGACCTTCAGCAGCTATTGTCCAGCTAACAATGTTCTCTTCCTGATCTGGCATGCAGCATGTGTTATAGTAGCAAACTTGAAAGGTTCTGATGCAATCTCAGCAATCAGTGTTGTGCTAGATTGAGGATGGGGAGGGTGAAACAACGAGCTTGAGTGTGGGGGCTCTTTTGCTAAGCATGTGCCAAGCAGCAGTCGCTCTTAGCATGCTCTGCTATGTAGAAGCATTTACTGTTATACCAACAGGCTAAGCATCTTTATGTTTCTGTGTATATGTGTGCAAATGAGAGCTTGGGCATACCGTTATTTGAAGAAATTGCTCAAAGTAAGTATACCATCTGCAACATTTCTTGCACGACTATACTTCTTGCTTCCTGCAGGAGGAAATTAAGACTACATCTTAATTTGCAAGTATCTCAAAGAGTCAGAATTTGGTGAAAACGTCAGCTATGGCAACCTAACTACCAAACAGTGGCATTGCCTTTATAGTGCAGCATAAGGATCATATTAACAATCTTTCCCAACTTGATAGATACGTTGGAATCTGGACTACAGTTCCAGCAATCTCTAGTCATCATATAGTACTCATTGATACTGGGTGAATATAATAGGAATCACTGCCCAATCCATCTGATATGTATCAAAGTGCTCACAGAATTCACCAGCCTTCAAAATGACAAAATGAGTGTCACAATGTTGTCGTGCAATCTCCTCTCCTTACATATGTGCTTGTGACATCACAACACCGATTCTAAAGGAAGGGAGTTTGTGTCACAATGGCAAGCACTTGTTTCATTGTTTACCCGCTCCTGCAGTTGCCTTTGATTTGTACTAGACTGGTAAAGGTTCCCACCATGATGATCTCTTGACAAAAGAAAGCTATCTTGGACAAACTGCATTTTAATTTAGAATAGCATTTGATTTTCAGTATTTTCAGCAGAGAGTACCTCATCAATGATAACATAATACTGCATATTAAGAAACTATAGGAGAAAATCTTAACACTTTGATTCAGTACTAGTACTGGATTAATAGTGCCTACAATGTAGTCTGATCCAACAGTAGTCTAACCAGCTCCTAGAGGAAAATGTTGCTTTCTACACAACCTAATCATGGGAACTACGGTGCAAAACAATGGGTCCTGTTTGTAGGGAAGGCAGCAAATGGCATTGATTCTCCTTTGCCCTTTTCTTTTTTTATAAAATAACGTTTATTACATTTTTTTTAAAAACAATATACAAAAACATACAAAAACTTACATACAATAGACATACAATAAACAAGCAAAAAATACAAAAATGTTATATATA
>JANHFT010002149.1:202377-213853 GCA_032467955.1 Pseudoxenodon macrops
AGGTTGTTGAGAGTGTGGTTGCACAACAACTCCCGCGGTACCTGGATGAAACGGTCTATCTAGACCCGTTCCAGTCCAGCTTCCGACCTGGGTACAGCACAGAGACGGCATTGGTCGCGTTGGTGGACGATCTCTGGAGGGCTTAGTGGTCTTCATCTATGAACTTCTGTGAAAGCTAATGAAAGACACTAAAAAAATAATAACATATTACATTTTCATTTAAATGCCATCAGATAATGTTGACTCTGGCCACAAAATAGACCTCGGCCTTCTGATCTACCAATGATATATCCATTAGTAGATAGGTTCATCCACCTTGTTGCTGATCATTTTCTTTTTACTTTTCCTTCCACCTTTCCCAGCATTATAGAAGTCCCAATTCTTTTTGCATCGTGTATCTAGAATGTAATATGAGTAGTTCATCTGTGCTTTGAATTGCTTTGAGATTCCTATTTACCTAAGTATAGTCCACAGCTTGACATGATAGACACAATGAAAGGTTTTTCTATAAACAATGAAGTATATATTGATTCCTTTTGGGGCTGGACTTAAATGATCCAACATGTGACAACAATTTTGTCTCTTGTTCCCCAGTCTTATTTAAAGACCACTTGAACCTTTGGAATGTCCCTTTTCATGTAGGATTCTAAAATATACTAAATAATGTTGAATGTTATTTTGCTGATATGTGAAATTAAGGCTGTTGTATGATAGTTTGCATACTTTATCAGGTCTTCTTTCTTTGGTATTGGTATGTTAGCTACTGTTTCATTTTCTAGATTTGCTGACATAGTTTGGTTAAAACTTTTACCTTAATCTGTTGCTAGCCATATTTCTATAGATATTCCCTCAATGAAGGTAAAGATTTTTCCTATCTAGTTGTGATCAACTCTGGGGGTTGGTGCTTATTTCTTAGCTGAGAGAGCCAGCATTGTCCGAAGACTTTTCCATGGTCATGTGGCGAGCATGACTATAAGCCAAGATGCACAGAATGCTGTTACCTTCCCACCAAAGTAGTACCTATTTACCTACTCACATTTACATGCTTTCAAACTGCTAGATTGACAGGAGCTGGAGAAAGTAATGGCAGCTGACTCCGTCATGCAGTGTTGAGGTCTTGAACCCAGGCTGTCAGGTTTCCAGCTGACAAGCTCAGCATCTTTAACCGCTGAGCCCATTTCCTCAATAACTATTGCCCTTTGACTTGGTTATCAAATCTTTTGACCAAAGTGTTTCATTTTCTAATAAAAGAGATTCTTATAAGAAATACTTCTAAGTATCTTAGATATTGATATCTACTGTACAGAATGTCAGTACACACCATCTATCTGATTTTCTTTGAATCAGTTAATATTTGACTATTGATTTCTCTAGCATAGTTGTTTGAGATTGAAATCTCCTTATGAGTTCAGAGATCTTTTGAGAGACTTTCCTTATATCCATGCCTGTATCCATCTTCAATATTTTTACAAATGTCATTGTAGTGCTGTTTCTTCTCTCTTCTAACAGTTCTCTGAAATTCTTGATTTTGTCTTTTTGTCTTGGCAGTTTTGATTGTTTTGACATAGCTTTGCTTTCTTCTGTTTCTTGTTCTTTGGCAGTCTTGTTTCACGTTCATCTTTAACAATTTCTTTGATTTCATTCCATGGTTCTTCTGGTACATTATTAATGAGGTTCAGGAATAGAAAACAATTCATGATGTTCTCCTTGAAAATGCTCAAGATCATAGCTGGAAATTGGTTAACTTTCTTTTTCTGCTCCTATATGAACAGTTCACAATTTATTCCATAGTCATCCTTTGGCCATGATTTTGCTGTTATGACTGAGCTCTTATTCTTCTTCTATCAACAACATAGTCAATTTGACTTCTGTGTAAGGTAGTTCTCAATCATAACTGCCCAGAATTAAGTTGTAAATTATGCCAGTTATGTGACTGACCATACTTGATTTTATGACAATTTTGTGGCACCCTAAACTAACACCATAGCCATTAAGTGAACACCAAGGTCATTGGGTAAATCCATTTTCTACATTGGGTATTTTTTTTTGCTAGAAACTGGAAGTCAGTGCTGGATTCTGGCAAAAAGCATTGTAACTTGTAGTCTGTAGGACTGAGATGCTGCAAATGGCCATAAATACGGGGTGGTTGCCAAGCACTCAAAACATGATCATGTGACCACAGGGGATGGGTAGCTGTTGGAACTTCAAATCTGAGTCATAAGTAGTACTGTGGAGGTCCATCACAGTTTTCCATAGTCACAAGTCGAGGACTAACTGCATTCCATCTGGCAATATTCGTATATATACTGTAGGTGTTGTTTTGGTTTTTTGAAGACTGTGTTAGTGATGAAAAAATAATTGTATTGGCAGAAACTGATAAATTGTTCTGTTTTGTTTCTGTTTATAGGCCATCAATCCAACTACATTTTTATCCTTAACTATTTTCAATTTTGCCATTCCAAATAGCACATTTTGTTTGCATGTTGTAAATTTCAGATTGAACTTGGCCATAAAACTCATCAGTGCTTGAAACCTAAATTTGGACAATAGTGGTTAATATTATTCGGTCTTTGACTGTGTTTGTCTTACTCTCATGCTCAAGTATCTTAAAGTCATGCTTACAAGTATTATAGGTTTTGACTGACTGGGATAGTCAGAGGTGGATTTTTGCTGGTTCGGACCAGTTCTATAGAGTAGGTAGTAAGCTGCTGGTGACGTCATAAAACCGGTTCTGGTCCATGGACACTGGCATCTTTTTGGTGGAATTTTTTTTGGGAAAAAAATTTTTTTTTGAATTTCCCCCAGAGATATTTTTATTCTGCACATGCGCAGAAACTGAGTCCCCAGCACTGCACATGCATCACCATCTTGTTTTCAGACTTTTTTTTGGAATTCTTTGTATTTTTTTTGTACTGTGCATGTATGAAGCACGTGCATGCCCACAATGTGCGCCCACGCGGTGCGGGAGGCAATGAACCAGCGGCGAGGTAAGTTAGAACCCACCCCTGCGGATAGCCTGCCTTTTCTATCATATCCTCTGGACATTGGCCACTCCACCACCCTTTCCTGATTTAGCTGCAACATTTGGTCGCAGCTCAGTCTTAACTGGAAATGTAGGAAGAATGAGGTTTGCAGCATTGCTAAGTCTCATTTCTCATTTCAGCATTCTGAGATAATTATTTGTATCTTGACTAGATTTGCTCTTGAACATATAGCCAAAAATTCAGCTAACAAAAGTATATTTTTACATCTAATTTGTCTACTGGCATATAATTCAAATGAATGAGTTTAAAATAGCATTCTGCTTTAATTGTTTTGCTCAGTGTGCATTCGAATCCTTAAATGAAATCACTCTTGACAGGCTGCATTATAAATTTGTATATAAATTGTATGTCCTTATTTTCACACAAAATCTATATAGGAACATGTATAATAATTAATAAGTACATTAATAAAATAACTACTTTTCATCTTTAGAAACAGTCTTTCAACTGTAGATTTGCCAGTCATTATTATTACATGGAGCAGAAGCAGGCCTGATTAAAAAGAATTGATGAGAATAACAATGAAATGAAAGAGCAGACAACAAAGGGATATTTGAAATGCTTTTAAGACATTTTCCATGACAGTTCAGATTTTAAAATAGAAAGGACTTGCAAAGAAAAACACACAAATACAACCATTTCTCATAACTCAGTGTCTTTTTTCTTTCCAACTGTCTTCCTCCCTCCCCCCCCCCTTTTCAAACAATTCAGCATTGAAGTCTTCTAGCTACAAGCTGTCTTAATTAAAAGCAACAATAGATTGTAGGCTTTTGGAGAAGGCTGGTACAGTATTTGTAATGTATTTATAGTTAGGAACATTAGAATATTCCTACTACACTAGGTCACCTTCCATCGGAGTCACTTGCATAGCTCTTATTTATTGTAATTGATCTGAAGATTTTGAAGATTGTTTAAAGTTGAATTGTATTCCAGTCAAGCAGTTTATCATAATATATGCCTTTATGGGGAGATTAAAGATTCTGTCAGCTTCCATAAATTCTGTGGTAAAGGATTATTATGTCTGCAATCTTTCTTTCTTCACTTCTCTTTTTACTATTAAGTGAGCAACTTGTTTGACGTTAATACTTCTATTCATCTCTGCTCGAGGTTATGAAATATATTTTAAACAGAAGAGGACTATAGTGTCCATGTGATTTTTAAGACTCACAAAATCATTTGGAATTTCAAGCTCTATATGACTGTATTATGGTGAATTAGCTTTTTACAGATCTAACTCAGGTTTTGGAATTTGTGAGAAATTATGTGGGTCAAAAGAAGCCAAAAAGATTTTGTCCCCTTCATCTATGCACATATATTGGGGACTTTGTCTACATTTCTGTTCAGCTCCTCTCTGGGGTTTTCCCCCCATGTCTTTTTCAGTATCCTAATTATTGCTTGTGGTTTTCTGAAATTTTAAAGGAATCCCTGTATAGTGAAGTGGTGACCAGAGTATGAAAAAAGCTACATGATCTGTAAATGGCATCTTTGTCATTCATTATTTATCACAAATGTATATTTCTTGTTCAGGCAGACGCTTGGATTTTTAGCACATTCCTTTGTATTCCATTTTGAATTGTTTCTTTCTGTAGAGCTACTTTGAAAGCATTCAAATAATAGTCTATTTCAGGTCCTGTATTTTCCAAAATGTGCTCTAGATATTGTTTATTTGTGACATTTGTAAAGTTACCATATAAACTGACAATTTTTATTCTGTTTGAAACAATTATATTCATTTCTAACACCTTGCTGGACACAAAAAGTGTTGTTTAAATAGCAACAGGATTTAATAGGCAGTCTCAAACTTACAAACACAACTGAGCCTGGAATTTTGGTTGTAAGTTGTTGCAGTTATAAGTTGAATCACCATGTGATCTAATTCAATTTTATGACAGTTTTTATGACAATCATTAACTGAGTCACCATGGTCATTAAGCAAATGATGTGGCCATTAAATGAATCATATGTTTGTAAGTCTAAATCCAGCTTATCTAATAAATGTTTTTGTCATTTTTTGCTGGAAAACAAAAAGATCAAAAAAGCCAATTTGGAAAATAAAGAACCTACTATACTTTCCCCTAATAAACTGTATTCTCCTTTTGTTGCTTTTCTGTTTTTGTTTTTCAGGCAGCTATCTACTGTTTTGCATTTACTATGTGACTTTTCTGCCTTTGTATCAAGGCACTTAAGTAATTATTTTCTTTATAATAGTTCTTTTCACTATTAGATTTTTGAGTTTTATCTGCTTAATATAGTCTCCAGTGCTTGGATCTGTTAATACCTAAGCCATTAATATGATAGATAAGTATGCTAAATCAAATCAAAGTCCTACTTACTCAAACATTTTTATTTTCACTGCAACTGAAAATAATACTGATTACATTCAGTATTAAATATCATTTATAAAATTGTTTTTAAAGTAATCTAAATGGATGGTCATGACTACATCTGGTATTTACCAAGTTTTATGTGAAGGTATGTGCCATATGATAAATAATAGTAATAATAATGCATAAAGAAATCATTCAATTTATCTATTGCTATTTGACCATATTCTACTTCTTCACAGATCTACTATATAAAGTCAATTCCAAACTAAATCAAGTAGAGATCCTATTTTGCATGAAGCCTTATCCCTTTCCCCCCTTTCTCATCAGTGGAGTTTTTCATCCAAATAAGGTCTGCTACAGACAATGGTAACACCTTCCAACCTGGTTTCCCCCCCACACACACATATTTCCTCTGTTAATAAAAAAAAAACAGTCTAGGCTTTTGCAAATTATTTGAATGACATATTGTTGTGCAGAACTTTTGAATGTACTGCTTTTTCTATGGCGGCCCAGAAATCTAGGAATTTGTACAGTGCTTTCTTAAAATTTCCTTTTCTATTTTACTTGCTAAGTTATTTTAAACTTTGAATAGTTAGAGTTGGTTATTTCGTTTTACAGTTATCATGTTTACTTTATTTTGTAGCAGTTCATCACTTTAACAGAAAGTTACAAATGCACCATTATATGGATATTGCACATTAATGTCAGCTCTTTACAAAATGCATCAATTTGTCAGATAAAGAAGAAAATTAGTTACACTTTTTAATGTTAAAGTCACACCCTACCTACGGTAATTTAGAAGCACTTTTTACTTGAAGTTGCAAGCCTTAGGATACTGATTTGAATTATGCATGACTGCCTACTTTGGAGATCCATTAGCCTGCTGTTTGGATAATGTAAACATGTTCAGAATTTTAAGTATACTGTATGAGTGGCAGATAAAAATAGAGCTAATAACAGTATATATTTAGTTAGATGAAATTCTGAAAGAATAGAAAGCTGAACACTACCAATATTTTGAATATGCAGTGACTATCCAGGTGACTATTAGCTGCTGTCTGGTAGTTCCAATAGGATAAAAATATAATTGTCTCTTGCCTCTGGACATAAGAGAAGTTGGATCTGTTTCCCCAAACCAGAAAAACTAGAGATTAAGATAAGGAGGGGTGATGAGAACAACTGCAGGGTCACAGTGAGGATTCTAACCACTGTCAGATGAAATTGCTCAGATTTGCTTTCAGTTGGACTCAGATTATACAGGTCCTGTGAATTGCCTGCTATTTGGGAGGAATTTGAAAATGTTGGCCCTGATAAAGCGGACAGGTCCCTAGAGCTGTGAATTCAGCCCTGACTTTTAATTTATAGACCCCTGTCTTTCCTGGATGATTATGTTCTTCTAGGAGATAACAGGTGATTGGGTCCGGATAATAGTGAATGCCTATCAGTGGGAAGAGATGGTTACAAACTCCTTGTCAGAGTCGGTTGGTTGTCTTTTCCATAAGTGGATATTGCTGCACCTAACAAATCCCTTTTTGGGAAAAGTTGTTGAGAAGATGGTCAGATTACAGCTATAGTGGGGCCTGGAATAGGCAGATTATCTAGATTCCTTTCAGTCAACATTCAGGCCTGGCCATAGTACTGAGGTGGTACTGATCAAGATTTGGTATGGTTAGGATAGGGATAGTGCATCCATCCTGCATTTAATATCATTGCTCATAGCATCCTCCTGAGCTGGCTCAGGGAATTGGGAGGTACAATGTTATAGTAGTTCCATCTACATGAAGCTTCTGAAGAAAGTTATCTGTTGACAGTGCATTATCATGAGTATGTTGATGATAGCCTACTATTACTATATATACCATTGTCCTGGGTTACCAAGGTCCTTTCTTGGTGTCCAGAGCCTATGGGTGTCTGAATGGAGGAAAACACGCTTCAGCTCAACCCTGTCAAGATTGAGTGGCTGTGGGTTTCAAGGCCCACCTGGCTTTGGAGATGTTCTATCTTTAATTCTGTTTGACTTTTCACTTCCCCAGTCAGAGCTGGCAGAAGAATGGTAGGTACATGTTCTAATGCTGACAGGCTTTAATTGTATATTAAGCAACTCTAATACAGTGTTAAGTGTAATGTCAGTGACATCCAAATTTCATATAGTCCTAATAAATGTTCACTTTACGAATCCCTAGTATAATAATTATTCAATATATTCATTATGAATTCGGGAAATACATTTACTCATTAGCTGGATGCAGATGATGCAAATGACAACTTCCAAAAAGTTGATTGCATTTAGATATGCTCTAAAACTGATTAAGATAAAAACAAATTGAAATTGAAATGTTCTTATTCTCTGAAAGTACATTAACTCTTTGATTTCAGTAGTGAGCACAACGCCTCATTATGGTGGACAAATCATTGTGCACCTGGCTGACAGTATGCTATTATCCACTTATGGATTAATCAGGTTATTTAATAGATTACAGTTACACATTCTGAGGCCTTGGGGTATGGACATCCATAGTGTAAATGAAAAAAATGTATATGAACATGCCATAATGCAAACTCCACTCCTTTTGTACTTACATCACAATGTACATGTGTAAGAGACAGAATTTTTTATTGTGCTAGCCTGTTGCATATTGTGTATTTTGATAAAATCAGTTTGTTGTAGATGTTCCTGCCTGGGACTTCATAGAGCCTTTGATATGATTTCCCAAACCCATCAAAAAGTAGCCATTAAATTTACAGTTCTTAATTTACAGTTCTGGAATCATGCAATAGCCTGGAGAAACCAATACCAAAATAATTCAATTTTAATGAAATGTAAATACAATCAAACAAAATATATATTTTGTTTTGTTCTTCATTGTGATTCAGATGCCATGTGTATCCCTTAGGCCTTAAAATATCACACATTTTTATTGGAGAGTTAATCTTGAAGAATACAATGAGGATTACTAGTTATAGTGCAATGTTATGCTTATCTGTTTAGATATATCAACTGTTGAATTTGAAATTATATGATTGCCGCTCATGTAACCCTGAAAGAGACAAAAGTGTGTGCTTTCTTCACAAATGCTATGGCTACATAAAATAAACCTGTTGCAATTTAATCTAGAAGGTTAATTATTCCTGTTTATTTACAATAAATTCAGATCATTTTATGTTCTTATAATCTGCTTTTGAAGGGTGACATAAAGCATAAATAAATACATAAATGTTATTTCTTCTTATTCGTATTTTATAGAAGATGCATGTAATAAGTAGTTTCAGGATCAATTTGCAAATCAGTATAGAAAGATCAGTGGTTTCCATAAGCGCGTGGAAAAAGGATTGGAATTCAATTGCATGGTTCAGCTACCACCTTAATTATGTTGTCCCACTCAGATACCACTGAGAAGTATCTAACTTTAAGAGAAAGAGAACAAAATTTCTAAAAGGTATGAAAATAACATTGGCTAAAACCTCTGCTTTTAGAAGAAAGTTTGATGAACACGTTTTTTGCTTCCAGAATATAGCCTGAAAGGGTAGACTTTGCTAAAGAGGAATCTGAATCTGTTCAATATCTATATTTCACAATGCCCCAGAACCCAATCTGTGTTCTCTTGAATTTTTCCTGAGGAAAAGAAGAGTTATAAATGGAATAATTGCTATGTTTGTTCCACTGAATAATATGTAAAATGTTCTATGCAGTTGTATTTATAAGTGGACTGGTAGGAACCCATGTTTTAAACTGAGTCTTAAACCTGAACATTACTTGTATTTTACCTGAGAACTTAATTGTTATTTCTGACATTCACAAATTACTACCAAAAGAAATAGCAGTATTGAAAGCAAAACTCAATCTCTCATTGAATTGGCACATTAGGGAGGGATATTATCAATTTTATCTCTGCAACCTATTTAATTCTGTTTTTTAAAACAAAAACAGTTACTGAACAGAAAAAACAATTACTACCAACCTGCCCTCCATTGTGCACCTACATACTGCAAGAGTCAAAAAGAGGGCTGTGAAAATGTTTACAGACTCCTTGCATCCTGGACATAAATTGTTTCAACTCCTACCCTCAAAATGACGCTATAGAGCACTGCACACCAAGACTAGACACTGCACAACTAGACAACTAGACAAAAGAACAGTTTTTCCCCAAATGCCATCACTCTGCTAAACAGATAATTCCATGAACACTGTCAACTGTTCATTATGGCTGCATTACTATTAGTCTTCTCATCGTTCCTATCACCCATCTCCTCTAGAACCTAAGAAGGTATTGTGCAGCTTGTTTCTGAGAGGAGGTAGTAAACTTAAGGAGTGGTATCAAGAGAGCAGAAATCATAGAGGGCTCAGATTCCTCCTGTGTGAGTTTCTAGTGTTTGATAAGACACACAAAGCAGTATGGGAGAAAGCATGTCACTGGTATCCATGGCAACTCCAAAGATACTTCAGAACTCAAGGGATAAAGTGAGCCACAGTAATGGGTCACATTATAAGGACAAAATTCATAAAAGGATTACACATATGCTTGTAATTAATTGTGGTAACAAGAAGATGTACCAGTTTAAATGGCTTTTAAGAGCCTAAAGATATACTAGTTTTAAAAATGAATAGATTCATAAATAGATTTAAATTTTTGCTATTAAAATTTACTGTATATATTAGAAGAAAACCAATTTATTAGTATATATTAAGATATATACAATGTGTGTGTGTGTATACAAACACAAACATACATATAATGAGATGAGATACAGTAAGTCAGGAAAGCAAAGGCTCAGAATGAACAAAGACTTGTAACAAAAGCCAAAAATAATAATAAAAAAGTTTATTTCAACATATAAATAATAAGAAAAAAGTCAAAGAAACAGTCAGTCAGAGGAAAAGCATCTTTGGGACATCTAAAAGACAGAAGAGTAATTTAGAGGAAATATTTTAATGTAAAAAAAATCCTAGCTAAAATTTATCAAAATAATCCTGTTTGTAAAGAACCCATCTTTGTACATTACAATGCACTTCATCACATTATTTCTTCTTGGTTGCTATAGAAACTAATTCTGTTGCAGCTGTGATCATCTCTTAATATTGTAACATTAACTTAAAGTGATGTTACAATACGTATTTCTCAGTATAAGTCAAGCAAAGTGCTGTATTCTATGTAGTTGAACCATGGCTTTTATGTTTCAAATGAATTTGAGTGCATAAAGTGTTAATGTATTAATTTTTGAATTTTTCCAGAACTATGCTTTTCTACATGTTTAGCAAGTTTGTAAGGAAATTGTATTTTTTTTAAACAAGTGAAATGTGTAGAACTCATAGAAACCATAGACGTAGTAATCTTATTTTTGTTCAGAGCAAAATAACAGAGCAACAAATAGAAAATACAAAACTACAACCCTAATATGAAAAAAATACCTCACATAGTAGCAGAGATAGTATATTACAGCATATTTACTCCAGTTATTCTCAAGGATAATATTAATGCTATATAAGACTAAAGCACAACGAACCTAAGACCATTATGAAATAGACCAAAATCCAAATATGTTTTTTGAAATATATAAGTATAATCTAAAAAACTGCAGCATAATGAAATAGGAAACAAGAAAGGTTATTGTAACCAGCTTAGTATTTTAACTGAGGTGGTACAAAACTTAGCTACTGAGTGACTGATGTAGGGTATCAAATCTTTTTTTTTTTACAATTTTTTTAAAAAAATTGCTATATAAAGAAAGAGCAACAGTTTTCTCATCATCATCATAATTAATTGTTAATACTAATTCATATTAATAGAAAATGTTATAATTCTCTCAAAGTAAAATTAGTTCTTTTCTTATAATTTTAAATATTCTAACTTCTATTTCTGTTAGTTAACCATTAATAAAACAAATCCCATATTTCAAAATATTCCGTGTCTTCCTTCTCTTTAATTTCAAGTGTTAGTCTGCACATTCTAGTATTTTTTCTATTATCTTTTCTTCTGAACGGATCTCCACACCTTTCCAATGCTGTGCAAATACAATTCTAGATGCTGTTAAAGTACCGTGTTTCCCCGAAAATAAGACAGGGTCTTATTTTCTTTTGATCCCCCAAATATGGCTGTGGTCTTATTA